>SNQJ01S0077020.1:35928-49354 GCA_010110895.2 Picea sitchensis | reverse complement strand
GGTATGAACTTATCCTTTAGTTTGGCTACCATCCTGTCCCAACTCTTTATCCTCTGTTTTCCTTTACTTCTCCTCTTAGCTTATAGTTCGTTTCACCACAGTGATGCATGCCCTTTTAGCCTGGTGACTTCCTTTCACCTTCTTCTCCTCATCAACATCTTCATAGTCGAAGTGTTTGTCCATGGACATTATCCAGTCCAACAATTCTTTAGCATCTAGATTTACCTTGTACATGGGGACCTCTATCTTAGCTCTGCCTCCTAATATGGCAACTGCTCTCAACAAACGTTCTTCTGTAGCATCCTCTCCTGCAGATTCTTCAACCTCAACCTCTTCACTTTCTACATCACTAACATCCCCAACGTCAGGTGCTCTTCTCTGTGCTTCTTCCATTGTTTCCAATCGGGCGCGAAGTTCTCGCATCTCCCTTTCTACAACACGGTTAACTAAAGGCGGCTCTCATCTTCTTGGCGGAATTATATCGACTATCTGTCACACATAGAGTACATCTCTGAGTTCTCTGTCTCCTTCTTTTTCTACTTTGCCTGAACTCTACAGACAAAAAACTTATGCTCTGATACCACCTGATGCAGACCTCCTATCCCTCTTAAGGGTTGCGCGACCTCTTGGTCAGGATCTTCTGGTTCCGGAGCCAAAATGGCTCTTCTGGTTCCAAACTGGAACCCTTCAAATGAACACACAGGTCCCCCACAAATGCTCAGTTGACTTTTCCAAGCGCCAAGCATGAGCTCCCACAGTACATGACCAAGAGTCGTGATCGCACCCTTATCCTTCCTGCCTTTTGTGAATCACGATTCGAGAATCCCTGGTTGCTAAAATGTTGAAATGTCTTGGTGTTCGATCAATGGCTCACAATAATCCCTAGGATCTATGGTCCACGTCCAACCTCGCTATTTTTCTATTTTACGATTCAGGGTTTAGGAGACAAGGACCTGTGTCCTTCCAACTTGCAATGCACGAAATCCCGATGTGGGCCAATGGTCCAGATCTACCTGTGATCGACGATTCAGGTCGAATCGCGATCTCGCGACTCGAGGTTTTGAAGCACAAATAACTATGCCTCCTAGATCGCGATGCTCGAGTTCACCAAATGGACCGACCTCGCTATTTCTCGATCTCGTGACTCGTGGTTTTTAAGCGCAAAGAACTCCGCCTCCTAGCTCGTGATACCCGAGTTCGTGAAATGGACTGACGATCCAGATCTATCTGAGATCGATGGTCACTATTCCTCCTGAGCTTTGGATGTCAAGAAATCCTTGCTGCTAACCTCCTCATAGTTCCACCTTATCCAAAGACTTGCGGGGTTTCGACGTTTCTCCTCGAGGACTCTCCATTGTCCGTTCAGGTCTTTGAGATCTCCCCTCCTGGATCTACGCAGTGTTAAAGCTTATGCTCCTACCTCAAATCGGATGATCCACGAGATTCTCCACCGCGATCCAACGCTCGATGACGTTCTTCCTCCTCAGCTTTTACTCGCTCCAGACTTAGAAGGTTTTCTAAGTCTTCGAAGACTCGGTCTTCGTTTCTTCCAGGGAATGAGTTCCTGGATCTCGATAACACTTTTCCAAGTGTTATTCCTCCTGAGATTTTACTCACTTCAGACTTAGAAGATTTTCTAAGTCTTCAAAGACTCGGTTTTCGCTTCTTCCAGGGAATGAGTTCCTGGATCTCGATAACACTTTCTGAAGTATTATTCTTCCTGAGCTTTGTCTGAGGGATTTCGATAACTCAGATCCACGGTATTTCTCGCAGAGAAATTCCTCTTGATTTCCTTACATTCCTTTCTGGCTCGATGCACACTTTGCAAATCTCCCAATGAAGAGAAACAATTGAAACTTGAAAAACTCACAGTTCCATCCACTTGTTCATGTACACAGAAATGACAGAAAAACGCACACAGTCCACACACCATACATTTGGATCAATTTTTCCTTCTGTTATATTCACAAGTGCCCAATGGCTACATAATACATTCAAAATTACAGTAACTCAAAAACTGAGATCTCCTTCTTAACCCGCAGTTCTCTCTTACAATTAATTTCTCTTTGTATTGCAACTAACTCCAACTGGGCGTACAAACTTCTACTTAACCATAAAAGAATTATAGGGTTTCCCCTGGCTACTTGCCTACTCTAAAATTCATCCTATGTTATCTTAGTCTAGTCGCACTCCAGAGCCGTAGTGGAAATTCCTACTCTGCTTGCGATTTTCAAAACGTGCCTCAAAGGGTAAAATTCAACACTGATTGAAGCGTGCCTCCAAAGGTAAATTCCGGCGCTGAGTGAAGACAGATTTTGAAATCGGTTGTAACTGCCCACGTTGAAGTTCTGGAAGAACTCTCACCTGTTGAGTGGTCCTGCCTCTATACGCTTGCCAATGATGCTCCTGCATCACCTCTTTGCCATGATTTTGATCCCCTCTCACACCAGCTACCTCTCGAATCACAGTGGAAAAACCCATTTCGTTTATCTCACCTATTTTTAGCAACTATTAGCAACTATTGGAATAACATGCTTATAAATCGCAACCATATTCTATTCAATGCAAGTTTTTCCCTTCATATATATATATATATATACATTGTTTAGTGTAGTGGCCACATGCAGCATGAACCTATCGATCTTCGGTAGTTATGGTCGTCGTATGTCAGCTTTAGAAACCTATAGTTGTGTTGGCCCTCTGCCCACAAGTTATGAGTCCCCTATAGTGTTCTGGTATGGCGTGATTGGAGAAGGAATAATCAGGTTTTATACCCGTTTGTACTATGGATTCGGGTGTGTGAGACCAAAATGGGGGTAGAAGTTACCCGAAGTGATCAACGATTGGGCCATGAATTTAACCATCAACGTTAGCCTGGAAGCTCCCAACGCGTTTACATCTTTCCCTCTGCGATTTTTTTCAGAGCATTTATTATGGAGTTTAACCTGAATCCTCTTTGTGTATGGCCTTCGAATTCGCCCAGATTTAGAGTCTCCTGGCGTTTTTATTTCTTGGATTATCTTCTGCGTTTAGCTCTTAATTTTTCCCAGCTTCTTCCACCATCATTTTCTGAGTTGGATTTCTTATAGTCTAAGCTTTTTTTTCTCTGAGCATCACCATTGCCTCTGCGATTTTCCTTACCCCAGCGATTTTCCTTACCCAACCTTTCGCTTAACATGCAACCACTGCGAGTTCTTGGTGGTGCTAGATCCCTACATTTTTTTTCCTTCCTTTATTATCTCTGGGTGGGCCGGAAATTATTGTATTTAATGAAATTTCAGAGGAGAGAAAACCATGCCTCCAACAACGTTTTGGTCCATAACATCCGGACATATCACTGTTCTTTTTTTTTTTTTTAGTCTTTTCTTACCTTGTCCTTTGTCCTCATTAAATTAAAATTCATGCTCTATTTAATTTTCCGAAGGAACATTTTTTTCTTTTTTAAAGAACATTTATTGTTACCTCTAAGTGTGTTAAATACTGGAGAAATCTAATTAATCAATTTCTACCATAAGGTTTTGGTTTTGTCAAAAAGTTAGTTTATTTTAATGTTGATTAATATTGTTTATTTTAAAATCGATTAAGATTGTTTGTTTTAAAATCGATTAAGACTGTAAAAACAAATAAATCAAGTGGAACTTGTTTTGATGAAAAAAAAGGAAACCACCTTAAAGAAGATTGAGTTGGTATTATTTATAGCATTTTCATATACATTATTAATAACATTTACTCTTGCACAAATGGAAATGTAATACAAGGAATGGTTGTTCTCGATAAGAGACTTCTTGTACGTGTTAAAAATATAATGTAATTAATGATTGTTGTAGATATTAGACTTCTTGTGCAATGGAAATGTAATGTAAGGAATGATTGTTTTAGATAATAGACTTCTTGCATGCATTAGAAATATAATGTATTGAATGATTGTTGTAGACATTAGACTTCTTGCGCAAATGAAAATGTGATGTAAAGAATAATTGTTTTAGATAATGGACCCCTTGCGTGCAATACAAATATATAATGTAATAAATGATTGTTGTAGACATTAGACTTCCCGCACAAATAAAAGTGTAAGGTAAGGAATGATTGTTTTAGATAATAGACTTCTTGCACAAATGAAAGTTTAATGAAATGAACGATTGTTGTAGATATTAGAGTTCTTGTGCGAAATGAAAATTAATGTGATGAATGATCGAATTCATGTGATTAGATTTCCTCGCACAACGAATAAAATTGATAATTTCTCTTATGCCTTAATCTATGTGACGGATGACTGCTTTTATGTGATTTGGATTTTGCGCCATGAATATAATTGATAATTGCTCTTGCGCCATGGATTTAATGTGATATATGATGAGTTATGTGAATGATTACATGAGCATCATGTTCAATTGTGGATTAGGATTGGTGAAATTGATTATCGTACATGTTGTTTATTTAGCTAGTTGGTTGGACTTGATTGTTTTGGTGGGATGTAGACACCTCATTGTTCCTCAGAACAATCGCTAGCCCTGAGACCTTAAATGGTCTAAATCAATTGGATCTTTGGTTTGAGCATTGCTTATGTGTCCTGGAGGTCCTAACCTTGCACGATAGGTTGGGAGGGTAGTATCTTTATGTCATTGTTTTGTTATCTTTATGATCATTATGTTAGTGTTATGTTATCTCATGTCATCCTTGTGTTATTTGATGATTATGTTTATGTGATGAGTTGAGCGATTAAAAGTGTTGATGATTCTTGTTGATAGTGATGATTTGATCTTGCATCTCCATTCATGATGCCTTCGATTTTGTGTCATTATTCAATTATGATGATGTGTTAATTCTATGTCGTTGCTAAATATGTTGATGCGTTGGTTGAAACATTATTTTATTATGACGATGATACGCTTGTAATTCCTTTAATTATGATGTTGTTGATTATGTGTTGTTGAATTATATGTTGACGCAATTTCCTAATGCTTTAAAAAAAATTATCTTTTGTGCTTCTCTTTTTCTTAGGCATAATGGAGGGTTGTTACAGGAATCAAGAGACATGAATTTTTCCATCCAACAACCTAGCTAGAAAATTGAGGTCAACTTAGATAATTTTTGGGACAAAATTACTACAAATAGAGGATATAATTTCACATTTTTATTGCGACCATGAAAGAGATCAAGTATGAGGTGTGCAAAAGGTGTTTGGGGTGTCTTATGGTGTGAAATACAAGTCTAAAAGATTATCTTAAGATCTTTCTTATTCTCAAGGTATGTTATAAGGTTGTGATGGCTTTTTTTTTTTTTTNNAAGTAAAAAGTGGGACCTTTCATATTAAGACTTCATCCAAAAAGGAGGATACATGACACATAGGAGCTAGGTGTCCTGCCTGTGTAGAAAACCAGGACACCTGGCTATCTCACTATAACATGTCCAAAAATTATACAGAGCATAGAGCCTCCCTGCCCGTAGGAAACTAGGGGGAATATTTGTGACTGACAGCAGATTGGTAATATAGTTTCTAAGGCTATCCGGACTAACGCCTAGAGGACTACTGTCCTGAGAAAATATAACAGCAAACATAAAGAAAAGCATGCAAACTCTAAGACCTGTTAACCAGTGCTCTCCTTGTCGTCTTTTGCTTCTGCTGCACGGACTGGTATTGCAAATGGCTGTGCACAAGTAGGACATAGGCGTTTGGGCATGTCGTTGGAATAAGCCACATAAAGCATATCCAGGCGCTGGCTTGCGCAGACCGCTCGGAAGATTTGGTCTTCAACCAGACTTCTCACTTCAAATATGAGCTGCAACTGCTCCGAGAGTAAAAGAGGTGGCGAGGGCGGCCTCGGCTGCTTGTCATCACGTCCCAGACATTCTGCGTCCTTAGCTGCACCAGCGTCCATCCGTTGCTCCTCTTCTATGATGCAATTGTCTGTGCAGGGGTCCGAGGAAGCTTCAGCGCCAGAATCGGAGGAGGTCCTGCCGCGGGGAGTAGTTCTAGCGTTGAAGGTGCGGGTGTGGGGGTCCTAATTATTAGGGAAGGTAACCATTTTCTTTTCCGAGAAGTCCGGTGGGAGCTGAATGCTCATATCCTCTTCCACGATTGTGCCAGGAGGTGAACCTGCTTTCGGAATTGCCTGTCGTCGTCGCTTCCTGGCTAGAGTCACTGCGCTTTGGAATTCTCGGTGTCGTTTCCTTCTAGAGGCAGCTACATACCAGCCAACCCCTCTGCGTGGTCATCCCCTCAAATGCGGCATGACTGAAACAGAGGTTAGAGCCAAGTCGCCAAAAGCTTGATGGAAGCCTCGCTACGCAGGGAGATGCTCGAACACAATGGAACTCCCGAGAAGGTTGATGGGAAAATAAACCACCATAAACTCCATTAAAGCCATGAGCTTAATGCTCTGGCTGACCAGACCGAGGGAGCTCGTGCTGAGTTGCATCAGGTTACGGAGAAGGTAGGAGCTGATGTTCACATTGAATCGCAGAGTGTGTGGGGAGGACCGGTATTAAAGGCCCTCCGCCTCCCCTCGTCACCTCCTCTTGCCACCTACCCTCGCCATCCTCTACGCGTGTCACCCCATCCGGGGTTGGGAAATCTTTGCTGGCCAATAGCTTACAGCGATTGTAGAGATCGGAGGGCTCTGTGCTTCTGGTGTCCCAGGTTATGTGCTCCCTTTCCCTGTGTACACCCTCATTGGCTAGGAGATCAGCTACTGCATTGGCCTTCCTTTTAATGTGAGAGGGGATGACACTGATGTTATGCCTGAGCAAATTTTGGAAGTCTTCTAACAGTCCTGCCAGACGCCAACTGGGAGAGATTTTGTGTGGTTGTCCCCCATGCAGGATTTTTGTGATGAGCTGGATGACTATTTGGGAATCCCCTTCCAGGATGATGTTGTGACTGATAAGGGAAATAGCTTGTTGGAGTCCCTGTAGGAGGCCTGTGAGTTCTACAACATTGTTGGTGGTTTCGCCCAGATATCCTGCATTCAGAGTTAAAATTTTCCCGGTAGAGTTCCTGATGACCGCGCCATAGCCAGTCGGTCCGAAGTTTCCTTTTGAAGCTCCATAGAAGTTGATTTTTATGAATCCAGCTGGAGGGGGGGTCCAAAGGGAGGGACTGGGGAAGTGGCTCTTGGGAGGTCGAAAGATTCCCGGGTCTTTGAGGCTGAGTGTCCAACGTTGGAGGATGTGTGCCTCCTCTCGGTTACAATCTTTATCTCGAGGTTGCCAATTCTTGCTCTGAATTGTTTCTCTGATGAGTTTGGTGACTGATTTCCAAGTTGCCTCTGCCGGGGAATGCTTGGAGTGAAAGATGTGTTTGTTCCGCTCCTTCCATATCTGCCAAAGGATGAAGCTAGGTAGTAAGAGCCAGATTTGATTCAGAATGGGGTTGTTGTAAGTGATTGAATCCCAATTTTCTATGGTGTCTCTGATGCTGCTACAATTTTGATTGGATCGGTGCATAATTTGTGCTCCCTGATCCCAAATTATCTGGCTGTAGCTGCATCCGTTAAAGAGATGCTCTTTGGTTTCCTCTTGGGATTGGCAAAGCGTGCACATGGATGGTCCAGTGAATCCTCTTTTCCTGAGGTTGTCCCATGTTAATATTCTGTTATGAATGATTAACCAGAGGAAAGTAGATACCTTGGGCCATAGTTCTTTGCGCCATATTTTGCTCCAGATGTTGTCCCCTTGTTGATTGTTGTGATTGCAATGTATGCCATAGGCCTCTTTTACCAAGAAGTTGCCTGAAGCTGAGTGTCCCCATCTGAGTATGTCGAGCCCCTCTCTCCGGGGGATTTTCCTGCGTCCAGCCTCTTGCTGCTAGGCAGTTAGGTTAAGCTCAGGGGGAATGCCTAGTTCATGGTTGGAGGTTTTCCATTGTCTCCAGGTATGTTCCGCGTCCACAGATCTCCAGAGGTCACTTACCTTTAGTGTGGGGAGTTGGTTGAGGGCTAAGTGGAGGGGTGCGAGTTCTTCTGAGTCCTGTAAGGGCTTGAGTTGTTGCCACGAATCTTGCCAGAACCTTGCACTATATCCATTGCGTATTTCCCAAAAGGCGTGTTTCTGTATCATGTCCCTATTTTGCCAAGCTGTGTTCCAGATGTTCGACCCATGAATTTTGATGTTGTGTCTGATTAACTGATCTGGTTGCATTGTGGGAGCATATTTGCTCTTCCAGATTTGAGCCCATAAGGCATTTGGTGTTTTCAGCCACCTCCACCATATCTTGGCTCCCATTATCTGATTAAGCTTTTCGGGGTCCTGTAGCATGAGGCCTCCTCTGCCTTTTGGTGTGCAAAATTTTTCCCAGCCTACCAAGGCCCATTTCTTCTTGGCTTGCACTCCTTTCCAGAGGAAATTCCGTTGGATGTTTCTGATTGCTTTAATGATGTGTTTGGGGGCAGCAAGCGCAGTGAAGAGGTAGGTGGGAAGGGTTTGGAGGACAAACTTCAGCAGGACAAGTCTGGCTGCAAGGTTTAGAGGTCTGAAAGTCTAGTTGTATAATCGGTTGGAGAAGGAGATAAGGAGTTTGTCCCAGGAGATGGTTTTAGCGGGTGATCCAGTGAGGGGAATACCCAGATAATTGGACGGAAGGGAGCTCCTGGGGATACCCAGGATTCGGGAAATATGCAATTGGACTGCAGTGGGGGTATTGAAGAAGAAAAGCTTGGACTTTTCTAGGTTTAGAGTCATGCCCGAGGCTTCAGTGAAATCTGAGAGGATGGAGTTGAGTTTAAGGGCTTCCCTAGCGGTAGGGGAGTTCATTAGAAGGGTGTCGTCAACGAATTGGCTGTGTGAAGGGGCATGTCTAATGTTGTGCAGGGGTAGGCCTAGGAGGGTGCCTTCCAGGACTGCTTATTTAATATAGCGGCCTAGGCCTTCCGCCATTAGAAAAAAGAGGAAAGGTGAGAGCGGATCGCCTTGTCTAATGCCTCGGGAGGCCGAGAAGGGGCGTGAGGGGACTCTGTTGACAAGGATTGAGAAGAACGCCGAAGAGGCGAGGTTCAAAATCCAGTTAATCCAAGCATGATCAAAACCAAAGGATTTGAGAATAGCACAGAGGGACTGCCAATTGGCTCTATCAAAAGCCTTTGAAAGATCGAGTTTAATCAGCATACCTGGTGTTTTTGTTGTCTTGAGAGAGCTGGCCACCTCATTAGCCAGTATGATGCTATCCATAATCTACCTTCCTTCTACGTATCCAGCTTGTTCCTTAGAGATAATAAAAGGCAGAATTGGCTTGAGTTGATTTGCAATGACTTTGGTAATAATCTTGTAGATGACGTTGCATAAAGCAATGGGTCTAAACTGTTTGGGGTTTGTGACTCTTTCCTCCTTTGGGATGAGGGTGAGAAAGGTGGCGTTGAAGGCTTGGAGCACTTGTCCTAACGATATGGATTCTTCCACTACCTCCCAAACATCCTGGCCTATAATATCCCAGCAGTGGTGGAAGAAGTTTGTAGTGAAACCATTGGGGCCTGGGGCTTTGCCTGGGGGCATTTCTTTTACTGCTTTGTCCACTTCCTCCTTGGAGATTGGTCGAATGAGGGTTGCATTTTGTTCTGGCGTGATTAGCTTAGGGATGTGGCTGGTGACTTGAGAGATTGCTGCCACCCTATCCTCATTATTTTCTGTTAGGAGGGTTTGTTAGTAGATGTGGAGTTCTTCTTCAATGCGCTCATGGTCCCTGATTAGTTGGCCTTGCTCGTCCTCCAAATGTGTTATTTTGTTGATGTGTCTTCGGTGTATCATGGTTATGTGGAAGAATTTGGTGTTCTTTTCCCCTTCCTTGAGCCATTGAACTCTAGATTTCTGTCTCCAGAGTATCTCCTCTTGCCTCCTACGTTGCTCAAGTTGCACCTGTAATTTCTCTTCTTCTTGCATGAGTTCAGTGGTGCGGGTTCCTGATATGAATATCTTTTGTATTTCGGCGAGCCCGAGTTCTGCATCTCTGATGGCTTGTTGGATATTGCCGAAGGTGTTCTTGTTCCAGTGTTTGAGCTTTTGCTTGGAAATTTTGAGTCTTTGTTGAAATCTGTACATCTTGGTGCCCTCGTTGATCTCTGATTGATTCCACCAGATTTGTGCTAGTTGATGAAAGTCTGGATGTGTTAGCCAGAACTTTTAAAACCTAAAGGGTTTTAATTTTGGTGTTGCTTCTATGGCAATTTGGAGGGATATAGGCCAGTGGTCTGAGCCTGTTCTGGGAAGAATCAGGCTTTCTATGCAAAAATCTCTCTCAATCAAATGTTCTGTTACAAGAAAGCGATTGAGTCTACAGGCTATATGTTGGCTGCCAGATCTGCAATTAGACCAGGTGAAAGTGCCATTGCTATTCTCTATGTCTACTAGTTTTAGCTGTTCAGGGAGGGATTTGAACTTACCACTGTCTTGCTCGAGTCGCTTGCTACCTCCCGATTTTTTCTCCAGTGACATTATCATATTGAAGTCGCCTCCTAGGATCCAGTTGGGCGTGTTCACCAGAGCTTTGACTTGGACCAGCTTTTCCAAAAATTTCTACTTTTCCTATTGTCCTTGTGGACCATAGACGTTAGTGATGGTCCCTTCCTGACTTGATCCTATTATTGCAAAATGTGATGATAGGGTGCCTGCTGTGGACAAGGGTCCACTAAGAGTCATGTGGTTGGGGTCCCATAAAATTGCTAGGCCGCCCGCTGCTCCCATAGAATCTGTATAAAAAGATTGGCAACCTTTCCATATTCTTTGCATTAGAATCTTAGCTTCCGAGCCGACGCATTTAGTCTCCTCTAACATTAGAATATCTGGGGTTTCCTCTTTGATGCAGTCTCTGAGGATCCTTTGCTTGGATCTTTCGTTAAGCCCTCTGATGTTCCAGGAGATGACCTTCATCATTAAGAGGAGGGGTGTAGGTGGAGGTATCCCTCCGAGAGCTTCTGTATCTGCCCTGATTTGATCATTAGGTTCCCGGCTTCTTTGATCAGCTGATGAATTGGCTTTCGACCACGTCTTTTTCCTTCTCTTAGGGTCTTTTTGGAGCTAGAACTTGACTCTGTGGCAATTCCTAGGCGCGTTGTGGAGCCCGTCGTTGAGTCAAGAAAGATCTTGTGAACCTTTCGCAGTTGTTCTTCCGGGAGACCCTGCAGGTCCCTCTGGTCTAGGGCCTCCTCCAATTTCTCCAGATCTATGCCGGCTAGGTCCTGGGCATTCATTTGCATATGAATATCTTCGTCGGCATCCCCTGCATCCTCTGTGTTGGTTTCTTTGGGTGGATCCGGAGGTGGGGTGGTAGTACTCGTGGCTTGGACTGTCTGTGCACCGGCGTGGGGATCCTAGATTTCATCTTCTTCCGGGAGCTGGCTTAGAATATCGTAGGAGTTCCTGGTTTGGATTCTAAGTTTGGGATCGACTATCTGTCTTCGAGTGGGATTTTTATTCCTGGTTTGAATCATGGTGAAGCCATATTTCTGCAGGTTCGGGGTGGGTTTGGGCGCTCGCTGGTTCAAAGGGCAGTCCCAAAACAGATGGCTGTGTTCGTGGCATTTTCTGCACCTGAACGGGATGTGCTCGTAATCAAGGGTTTGGGTCCAATCCTCATTCTGGTATTCCAGTATTACAGTTCCTAGTAGGGCTTTGGCTATGTTCATGTAAACACAGATGCGAGCATAAGAGGTGTATTTTCTCTGCTTTGTAGCTTCAGAGGCTTTCACATACTGACCAATGGTGTTACCTATTCCCATTAGGATCTCCTCCAGCCAAAACTCTTGCGGGAGGGAGTAGAGGCGGATCTAGACGGGTGCCATTGTGAAGTCCTCCTTATCTGGGCTAAAGCGCTTTGTCCAGTACCATAGGAAAAGCCCTGCTGAGTTGAAGAAATAAGGGCCATTTTCAAAGATGCGGTCCTTGTCCTCCAGATTATAGAGTATGATGGTGAAGAAGCCTTTTGAGCTGAGCTGGACGTCATAGTCACCTTTGGGGTTCCACCAATGTTTTATCCATTTTTGCAGATCTCTTTTTGATGGCCAGAGTCCCAGAAATTTGCCAATGAGGGCATGTTCTTGCATAAACTGTGTGTGTTCACCCACTTTGGCAGAGCTTATGTGATATCAGTGTGCCTTTTCCATCTGCGGGATGCATTTCCCAGGTTCCCAGCTGCGAGGTGGTTTGGGATTGGAAGTGCTGGCTTCCGTCTCCATTTCCTGTTGCAGGCCTTGTTCTTTGGTGAGTAGCTGCTCTCGAATTTGCAGCGGCGGCTCAAACGCAAGTTGTTTTGCTCTGGTTCCAGATTTATCATTGGCTGCCACATTACTGTATGAGGGGGGTTTCCCCCCCTCCTCCGTGCCCATGACTACGGATCAGCGCCAAAGTGAGTTTACCATGAAGAAAAGGAGTTTCGTAGTCTGAGAAGGTGTTGTAGCGATCGGTTTGTGGCTCTCATGGGCTGCGTGCTAGGGTTTCTCCTTCCAATACAAATAAAACCCTCATCGTTATAAGGTTGTGATGTTGTCGTATGCTCTGCTATGAAGTTTTGATGTTGTCATTTAATCTGCTATGAAGTTGTGATGTCGTCGTGAGGTTTTTGGGGTTTATATATAGAACCATGTGGACCTAGTATCCCTATGTGGCCCATGTTTGTGAGGCTCATATTTTGGAGATTTTGGAACATGATTGGCATAATTTTTTATGTGGTTGTTGGGTTTTATATGTGGAACCATGTGGACCTAGGATCTCTTTATGGATCTAGTTTGATTATGATGATGTATCAATGATAGTGATAGATACAATTATAGTGATAGTGACAGTGACATGTTCATTCTTTTATATACATATTTGAGGATGGAAGGAGGGGGTATGGAAAGGGGGTTGGAGCCTCCTTCCAGTTGGAATCGAAGAATATAGGGAGTTCTAGCTTCCTTCAGGTTGGTTCCTATAAATCAAGGGGTTGGTGCATCCTTCCAGTTGGAGTTGGATAATCTTGAAATTTGTAGCTTTCTATTAATGTAATCTTGTTATTATATAAGAAAACCATTTGTTGGTTTATTTCCACATTAAATCTGTTGTGCATCGTGTATGTGTCCTTCTCCTCTTTATTGTATATTGGGATGCATTTATTTGATTGAAATGTTAAAGTTTTTAAAAGGTGATAAATTATAATTGATATGGATTCACCCCCCCTCTCAGTATCAAAAAATGGTATCAAAACACGTTACCTTTAGAATAGTTTAATCACTGGAAGGAAGATAGTGAAAAAAAATGGAAGGCCACATTCCAAATGGGATTCCACCATTCGATGGAAACATCATACATTCTGGAGAAACAAAATGAAAAATTACTTGATAGATTTAGGAATGGATATCTGGCTCTTAGTTTTTAATGGCTATAAAGTTCCAAAAAATAGTCCAACTAATCCAAATGAGAAGAAATTAATTATTTTTAATTCAAAGGCTAGGCATGTGATCAT
>SNQJ01S0077020.1:20089-32424 GCA_010110895.2 Picea sitchensis | reverse complement strand
TCTAAGGGATTCTCTTGAGGTCTTTCTTATTCTAAAGGTATGCTATAAGGTTGTGATGTTTCCATAAGGTTGTGATGATGTTGTATGCTCTGATATGGATTTGTGATGTTGTCATGAGGTTGTTGGGGTTTATATGTGGACCCATGTGGACCTAGAATATCTATGTGGACCCAATTTGCGAGCCTCATATTTTGGATATTTTTCATATTTTGGCACATGATTAGCACATATTTTTATGTGGTTGTTGGATTTTATATGTTATGTGGACCCATGTGGACCTAGGATCTCTATGTGGAGCCAGTTTGATGATGATGATGTATCAATGATAGTGACAGAGACAAAGATGGTGACAGTGACTAGTTGATTCTTTTATATACATATTTGAGGGTGAAGGAAGGGGCAAGGAAAGGTGGTTGGAGCCTCTTTCCAGTTGGAACTGCAGAATCTAGGGAGTTGTAGCTTCCTTAATATCGGTGTATGTAAATCAGGGGGTTATTTCCTCCTTCCAGCTGGAGCTTGAGAATCTTGGAAGTTGTAGCTTCCTATGAATGTTATCTTGTTATTATATGAGAAAAGAATTATGTGATTTATTTTCACGTTAAATCTGGTGTGCATTGTGTATTGTGTGTTTGTTCTTATCCTCTTTATTGTATATTGGGATGAATTTATTTGATTGAAAATTGAAATATTTTAAAAGGTGCTAAATTATAATTGATACCAATTCACCCCCCCTCTCAGTATCAACAATTGGTATCAGATCAGGTTACCCTCAGAATAGTCTAATCATTGGAAGGAAGATCGTGAGAAAAAATGGAAGGCCACATTTGAAATGGGATCCCACCATTTGATGGAAACAAATATGCATATTGGAGAAAAAGAATGAAAACTTAGTTGATAGATTTAGGAGTGGATATCTAGATTTCAATTTTCAATGGCTATAAAGTTCCAAAAAATACTCCAATTAATCTAGATGAGAAGAAATTAATGATTTGTAATTCAAAGGCTAGGCATGTGATCACAAGTGGATTGACACGAACTATTTCTAGCAATATGATGGGTTGAAACGCAACTAAAGAGGTTCGGTATAAACTTCAAAATATTTATCAAGGCTTCAAAATATAAAATTTTAAATGATTCAATTGTGGTAGAATAGGACACTATGCTAACAATGTCCTTTTGAAAGAAAGAAAACATTCCATAAGAAAAAAGATCCTTTACACCAAGGAGGACAAGATTTCTTCATAGAAAGTGATGGAGAAGAAAGGGAAGTAAGGGAAGTTCTCTTCATAATTCAAGAAACTCAAAATGATGACCACACAAATTTTGAAACAAATGAAATCAATTCTGAAGAAGATTCTGATGCAGATATAGAAGAAACAAACACAGAATCTTTCTGGGGAAGAAAAGACATCACATAAAGTGAACATGAAGATGAAGAAAATGTTCAAAATTGAAGCATGCTGAAGAATAAAATATCAAGCTCGAAAATAAAAATAAAAAGTTAAAAAACAAAAATTGAAAATTTGTGAAGACGAGAATCATGAGCTTGAAAAGACAATCGAAAGCTTGAAGGAATAGTTAGATAAATCCAAGAAGACTAGATATTATGATAAATTAAAATAAGAATTGGATTGCACAAGAAAATAACTGATGTTGACAACCGAAAAGTTGAATTACTACAAAAAAATTGAAAGAAGTACTGAAAAGTTATATGAAATTCTTAGAAACTAGAGATCACCTACTGATAAGACATGACTTAGATATGAAAACAATTTGAATATAGGAGACACAGATAAAATGGACAGGAAAGATGAAGGAAATTATAGAAACTATGCAAATTCATTAAGAAGTGGAATCAACAAACAAGAGGCTATTGAAGAATAGAAGGAACATGACACCTCTAGCTGGAATAGAAGATCATAATTTAGAAGGGGTGAGACACCAAGAAGGTCCTTTTCTACCAGGCATGCGATTATTTTTCTTGGTCACTATTATGCTTGCAAAAACTTTGGAAAGAAAGAAATTCACTGCAAAATCAATGCAATAAACAACTTTATGAGAAACAAAAATGATTATCTATATCCAAAGGACAGTCATGTAAATAGTAGATCTAGAAATGCTCATGGATTTGTCAACAAAAATTACAATCCATTTGATCCACTGATGGATCATAACATTGTATGCTAAAAATGAAATAATCTTGGTCACAAATCATGAGATTGCAAAAATATGAAAGAAGATGCTCCTATCATAAAACCAACTATAGTATGGGAAAGAAAAGAGAATCCAAACAAGGAATATTGTCAATTAGAATTGCTTGCTGAAAATAAGGAAGACGAATAATACATAGATAGTGGGTGCTCAAAAAAAATGATTGGGGACCAAAACAAATTCATGAGAAGAAAGGAAAAAGTGGCAGTTTTTCATTTGGAAATGAATCATCTGTCAAAATACTTGGAAAAGGTGTAGTGAGCCTTGGAAGTGAAAATGTTAAATAATAAAATATATTAGTAGTTTAATATTTTAATAAAAATATCCTTAGTGTCTGTAAAATATGTGATCAGGGATACAATATCAGGTTTGATTCCTGAAGATGTGAAATCAAAGAAGAAATACTCAAGAATATTGGTTGCAACAACATCAAGAAGAAAAAATAACATATACATCCTAGACAAAGAGGAGAGAAAGAGGATTGAAGTCACACAAAAGAGATCCAAGGACTATAACAAGGAAGGAAAGGATAAGAACATAGAAAAGGATGGTGAAATACTATTGAGTGCCATGAGTTTAGGGGGAGAAGCCCCAAAGAGAAGAGTTACCATTTTTCATTGATCTCAAAGAGGGATACAAATATTAGGAGCATAATGACAGGGGGATCATGTGCATTGTCATCAATGAAAAAGGGGGATATTGTTGAATGGTGTTGTCATTGATGTCAAATTCAGTCATTGGTGATCAACGTGAAGAAGCCTACAGGTTTACTTGAAGGAGTATCCAAAGTGGTCCCATTATGGTGTATATTTAAGAATGTCCCTCAGAGGAATATTATTTGAAGAATCCCACAAGAAAACCTAGAGTAGTGGTCAAGAATCCCCTATAGTAAGTGAAGAATCCTATAGATGTCCAATATCAAGATTGCAAGATGGAGATTGTTGAAAGTATTATTCGTGGTCAATTTGGATACACTATATTTGATGGAAGTTTTACCATACATAAATAAATCAAATGGAAACACAAGTTACATGGTTGTAAATTTTATTCTGATACATTTCCAATGGTATATGCAAGTCCCTCTAACTCTCTAGGAATGAGGAGATATGAATTTTTCCGTCTAACAAGCCAACCAGAAAAATTGAGGTCGACTAAGCTAATTTTTGGGGACAAAATTACTATAAATGCAAGATAGAATTTTGCTATTTTAGGGAAACCAAGCAAGATATCAAGTTTGAGGTGCACACAAGGTGTTTGGGGTGTCTTTTTATGTGCAAGAGAAGTCTAATGGATTCTCTTAAGGTCTTTCTTATTCTCAAGGTATGTTATAAGGTTGTGATGTTTCCATAAGGTTGTGGTGTTGTTGTATGCTCTGTTATGAAGTTGTGATGTTGTCATGATGTTGTCATGAGGTTGTTGGGGTTTATATGTGGACCCATGTGGACCTAGGATTTCTATGTAGACCTAGTTTGTGAGGCTCATATTTGGATATTTTGGCACATGATTGGCACATGTTTTTATGTGGTTGTTGGGTTTTGTATGTGGACCCATGTAGAACCAGGATCTCTATGTGGACCTAGTTTAATGATGATGATGTATCAATGATAGTGAAAGAGACAGTGACAGTGACATGTTGATTCTTTTATATACATATTTTATGGTGGAAGGAAGGGGTAAGGAAAGGGGGTTGGAGTCTCTTTCCAATTGGAACTAGAGAATCTAGGGACTTGTAGCTTCCTTCAAGTTGGTTCCTATAAATCATGGGGTTGGAGCCTCCTTCTAGTTTGAGATGGATAATATTTGAATTCATAGCTTCCTATGAATGTAATCTTGTTATTATATAATAAAATCATTTTGCGGTTTATTTCCACATTAAATTTGTTGTGCATTGTGCATTTATTGTTCTTCTCTTTACTGTATATTGGGATGCATTTATTTGATTGAAAAGTTAAATGTTTTGAAAGATGATAAATTATAACTGATATTGATTCACCCCCCCTCTCAGTATCAACAAATTTTTCACAATTATTAAATCGACCTTATTAACTAATGCCGACCTTTATTAAATGGAGAATGTATTATTCTGTCTACGTGAAGGATTAGGGAGGTTAGGTCCCAAACATACCCTCTCCCTTGAAAAAGAGCCTTGTACTCAAGGCTTAATATGATGAAAATGTTGTAGAATGGTAGACAACTCCTAGGTGGAACCTTCTGGTGGAGTATCCTTCCATTGAACCAAAAAATCATGGATGGTGCACTGGCGGAGACAATGCTCTCGATTGTCCAATACAGCTTGTGGTTGCAACCAAATGGAACCTTATTCATTCAACTCTGGTAGGTTGGTATGGGTGTGGCACTTGGTGCCAATCACTTTCTTCAAGCATGAGAGATGAAAAACAAGATGTAGCTTGGAGTGACTAGGTAAAGCTAATTGATAGGGAACTGGCCCCACACATTTGAGAATAGTATAAGGACCATAAAATTTTGTGGCAAGTTTCTGACACTATTGGGATTTGAGTGAAATCTTATTGTATGGTTGTAGATGGATAAAAACCTATTCCCCTTCAGCAAATTGACGTTCAAAATGACCTTGATCTTCCTGTTGCTTCATGCAGTTTTGAGCCATGACCAAATTTTATTTGAGATTATGGAGAATGGTCATGTGAACTATAAGATTGTGGTCAACCTCTTGAACCTTGGAGACAACATGCATGTACATGGGAGAAATGATGGTGGCTTTTGTCTATAGACTGCTTCAAAAAGATTCACGTGAGTGGTAGTATGATAAGAGGTTTTGTACCATGATTTAGCTAGGGGTAACCACTGAAGCCATTGATGTTGTCTATCAAATTCAAAACACCTCAAATATGTTTCCAAACACTTGTTGACCTCTTCTATTTGGCGATGATTTTGGGGACGATAGGATGTGATGATATGCAATTGGGTTCCCCGGAGCCTGAATAATTCTTTTTAGAAATTGTAGGTAAAAGTGGGATCATGGTAAAAAATGATAGAATGAGGCATGCCATGTAGTTTGAAGATATAATCCACAAACTATTGAGCCACTATGGATATTGTGAATGGGTGTTGAAGAGCACATAAATGAGCATATTTGGAAAGACGATCCACTACCACCATTATGATTAACTTATTTCCTAATTTGGGTAATCCAACAATTAAATCCATAGAAATATCCATCCAAATAGTAGGTTGAAGCGGAAGCAATTGGAGTGTACCATGATGTTTTAGAGTCTCACCCTTATTTTGCTGACATGTATCACATTCAGCCACAAAGGTGTGGATGTCCTATTTCATACCGTTTTAGAAGAAATATCATTTGACAAGTTCATAAGTTTTGGTAAAATCTGAATGGCTAGTTGTAGGTGAAGCATGAAACTCAAAGAACACCTTGGATTTAAGAGATGACTATTTTCTTAAATACAAGTGGCCTTTATAGAGAATCTCTTCATTATGGAAAGAATGCCCTAGAGTAGCTTGGGGATCATGCTGAAGTTTTTGGATTAGGCTAGAAATTTTGGAGTCTTGCAACCATTCCTGGCGAACATCCTGAAGCCAGTTAATGATAATGAATGAAAGGGAAAAGAGGGATCCTTCTTATTCATATTTCCTGGAAAGAGCATCAGCCACCACATTTTCTTTTACCTTATTGTAAATAATCTCATAATCGTATCCAAAAAACTTGGTCACCCATTTTTATTTCTCCAGGGATGAAATTCATTGTTCCAAAAGGTACTTGAGTCTTTGATGATCTGTCTTAATTTGGAAGCTTTTTCCCAATAGATAAGGGCACCAAATATCCACTGCATGCAAAATAAGGAACATTTACTTTTCATAAATTGGTTGGCCCAAATGTCAGTTCGATAACTTTTTTTTGGTGAAAGCTAAATCTCATCCCCCTTCCATGAGGACTACCATGATTCCTCTCCTTGATGCATCAAATTATGAAACAAAGGTCTTGGTGAAGTCAGGTAGGGCCGGTACATGATTAGTGCACATAGTGTTTTTCAAGGCTTCAAAGGATTAGTGAGCTGCTAGAGTCCAACTGAAAGAATTCTTTTTAAGGAGAGTTGTAGCAGGGGCTACGATTTTTCCCTAATTATGAAAAAAATTGTGATAATATCACATTAAACCTAGGAAACCATGAACAATTTTAAGAGTTTTAGGGCGAGGCCAATTCCGCATAGCTTCAATTTTCTTAGGATCCACCCTTACACCATCCTTGCCAACAATATGGCCCAAGTACTCAAATTCAGAGAAACCAAACGAACATTTATACTATTTGAGGAAAAATTTATGCTTGGAGAGGAGATGGAGAACTCGATATACATGAGTGAGATGGCATAGCCACATTTTACTCTAGATGAGAATATCATCAAAGAAAAATAAAACAAAGTGACAGAGGAAAGGATGAAAGACAGGATTCATGAGACTTTGAAAAGTGGAGGGGGGATTACAGAGACCAAAGGGTATGACCAAGAACTCATAGTGTCCCTCATGAGTGTGAAATGTAGTATTGGGAATGTCTTCATCCTTAATACATATCTGGTAGTAACCAGAACGAAGGTCAACTTTGGTAAAGTATTGAGCCCCACTAAGTTCCTCCATAAGGTCATCTATGATGGGAATGGGAAATTTGTCCTTGATGGTAAGTTTGTTGAGGGAATGAAAATCAGGACACATGCAGCAAGTGCCTTCCATATTGAGGACCATGAGAAAATGGGAAGAATAGGGGATGGTACTGGGATGGATAACACTCACTTCTAATGATTCATGGAATTATAAATTTCATTTTTTTAATCAAAGGGATGATGATAAGGGAAAACATTGGGATGAATAATGCCTAGGATTAAAGGAATGGAATTTTCATGGTCACCGTGGGAGGCAGGAAGGCCCTGGGGATTTTGGAAAATAGTGTGATGGTGGGAAATGATAGATTGAAGTTCGAGGTGTGTTGGGGGTGTCTCAACTGCTTGAATGGAATGGAGTTGGGAAATGATTCCAGAATGAACCTTTTAGAGTAAATTTTCCATGTGATGGGAGTTGAGTAACTTTTTCATGCAATGGGAGTTGATGATCTCAGAGAACCTATTGTAATGCCTTGGAATTTATATTTTTGGTTGTCATGTTATAATTTCATGGTTAAATCCTTAAAATCCATGGTTATGGGGCCAAGAGTGCATAACCATTCAGCACCAAACACATTATCACAACAACGCATGTCATTATAAAACATGTGATATTTCCGGTTACACTCACCAATTTGTAGGCACCCATTTGCACAATGCCCCCCACATTTCATGGAATCACCAGTGAAAATCATGATTTTAAAATTGTTGACATCACGGATATAGCAATTGATTTATTTGGCAAGAGTGTGATGAATGAAATTATGAGTTCTTCCACTACAAACTAGGATGATGAATTTTTGGTTCTTAATGTAAGCAATCAATTTGAGGGTTTGGGGAGCAAAAAATCCAGTAAGAGAATTCAATGTAATCAATGGTTCAACTTCAGGGGGATTATAGGGAAGCGTAAGATCATCTTTTTGTGGTAGCACTACTTTAGGTGAACCTCAACATTTTCATCTAAAACATCATGTGAATTGGCCATAAAATGTTTATGTTCTTCACATGTGTTCCTTGGAAAGTATTTATCATAATAGTTATAGAACATATCATTGAGTTGACATTCAACCATTTCCACCCGTGTTAAATTTTGAACCTTGATAGGAGTGGTTTGAGGGAAAGGGATGGTGGGTTTAGGGTGGGGAACAAAACAATTATTTTTTCTCTAGGCCAATATGACCTATTGTGCCTCCTCGCCACGTTCAGTTGCTACCAACAAAGTCTATGGGAGAGACATTATGATGTGGGATCATATTTCATCCTTGAGGAAACTGATAAAGAATTCCCAAAAGAAATCATTTGTCATGCCCTTCATTTGGAAAGCCAAGTGCTCAAAGGAAATAATAAAATATTCCATTGTTCCAGACTATTTCAACTTAGTCATACATCCTAAATGGTGGGTGTCCATGTCAAAGCATTCATACAACCTGGTAACAAATTGTGACCAAGAAACATACCCTTAGCATGCATTTATACACCATTTCCATCGTTCTGGATCCAAAAAAATAATTTTTTAATGAAGTTTGGTCAACTCATCAGTAATTCCATGGAGGGATAAATAGTGTTCCATATGAGTGACCCAGGTTGTTGGATCTAAGCCATTAAATTTGTTCACCTCAACTCTATAAGGATGAGGGTCATAAGGTAGGTAGTTGGAATGAGATGACAGAGGCTAGTTGGAGTCAACACCTTTAGTATAGAGAGGTAGGTCCAAGGAGGAATGATCCTAGAATTGTTTCATGAATTGTTTGAGGGTGGAATATAATTCATTAATGTGGCTATCTAGTTGTTCCTGGATGTAGTCCATTTTGGAATGAATGGAAAGAATGCCATTATTCACTTGGGCCTGAAGGTAAATAAGGTCATTATTCAGTTTCTGATTGGTTTATTCTTGGAGAGTGGGAGCCATGAGGGGATGAGGGGTGGGTCCACAGACAAAAAATTAGATAAGTGATATATACCACTATGATCAAGGAAATAAGAGGAAACCAATGGGATAAGTGGGAAATGAGGGTGTCAGGAAGGGTATGGGTCCACGAGGTATAAAAAAANATATCATTGAGTTGACATTCAACCATTTCCACCCGTGTTAAATTTTGAACCTTGATAGGAGTGGTTTGAGGGAAAGGGATGGTGGGTTTAGGGTGGGGAACAAAACAATTATTTTTTCTCTAGGCCAATATGACCTATTGTGCCTCCTCGCCACGTTCAGTTGCTACCAACAAAGTCTATGGGAGAGACATTATGATGTGGGATCATATTTCATCCTTGAGGAAACTGATAAAGAATTCCCAAAAGAAATCATTTGTCATGCCCTTCATTTGGAAAGCCAAGTGCTCAAAGGAAATAATAAAATATTCCATTGTTCCAGACTATTTCAACTTAGTCATACATCCTAAATGGTGGGTGTCCATGTCAAAGCATTCATACAACCTGGTAACAAATTGTGACCAAGAAACATACCCTTAGCATGCATTTATACACCATTTCCATCGTTCTGGATCCAAAAAAATAATTTTTTAATGAAGTTTGGTCAACTCATCAGTAATTCCATGGAGGGATAAATAGTGTTCCATATGAGTGACCCAGGTTGTTGGATCTAAGCCATTAAATTTGTTCACCTCAACTCTATAAGGATGAGGGTCATAAGGTAGGTAGTTGGAATGAGATGACAGAGGCTAGTTGGAGTCAACACCTTTAGTATAGAGAGGTAGGTCCAAGGAGGAATGATCCTAGAATTGTTTCATGAATTGTTTGAGGGTGGAATATAATTCATTAATGTGGCTATCTAGTTGTTCCTGGATGTAGTCCATTTTGGAATGAATGGAAAGAATGCCATTATTCACTTGGGCCTGAAGGTAAATAAGGTCATTATTCAGTTTCTGATTGGTTTATTCTTGGAGAGTGGGAGCCATGAGGGGATGAGGGGTGGGTCCACAGACAAAAAATTAGATAAGTGATATATACCACTATGATCAAGGAAATAAGAGGAAACCAATGGGATAAGTGGGAAATGAGGGTGTCAGGAAGGGTATGGGTCCACGAGGTATAAAAAAACGTTAAAAATGATTGGGATCATAACAATCAGGGTGAAAAGGGGAACCCAATGAGATAGGTCTCAAATAAGGGTGCGGGAAGGACCTACATATTTTTCGTTTTTACTCCTACGGAGTTATACTCCGGCCTAAATAATACTACAGTGTCTATGTCCCCAAATTTTTAACAAAAACAAATGTGTATTAATTTTTCAACCGAGATGTACGAGGCAAGGTTGCACGGTGTAATGTCCATGATCCAGAACCCTTTGTAATTGAACATATAGGCCGGTGAGTCATTGGAACCAAGTGTAAATGTAATTTACATTTAGGATAGTGAGTCATTAGCACCTGGTTTTGGTATTGCACACATCATAGTAGTGCACAGAGAACTGTTATCAACGACAAGGTGCACACATTTTATGTGTTACATGCACCTGCGTAAGTGTGCACATTGGACTATGTTGCATGCACTTGGGTGACTTTGTGGTAATGACTAGAAATGCTC
The DNA here is from genome assembly GCA_010110895.2 of Picea sitchensis. Taxonomy (NCBI): domain Eukaryota; kingdom Viridiplantae; phylum Streptophyta; class Pinopsida; order Pinales; family Pinaceae; genus Picea; species Picea sitchensis. Next base: position 22,024 of record SNQJ01S0077020.1, on the reverse strand, counting down.
AGAGCTAATTTACATATATGACTATAGGTGTTTTAAGGCCAGAGAGCCTGTGTGATTATGAGGCTAGTGAGCTTGGACGCAAATAGGTTAGTGCGCATATCCATGTAAATATAATCTTGATTACTAATATAATATTTCATCATTGTGCACAGATAGACTTAGACGAAATGAGATTGGGGTATGACTCCACTAAAAAAGGGAAAAGGGGGGGAATATTTTAATAATATTTACAAAGAGTGTAACGTGGATATGTTTTTATCCTAAGTTCCTGAGGGTAAGGAACGAGTCACCAAGTGGCTTAAAGATACTTTTAAAGATGAAAAGTTTCAAGTGGAAGGAATGCAATATATATTTCTATCCTTAGTGTATTTTGGGTATTATTGAATTATTATTCATGTTTTAGGCTCTTGGGAGTAGAAGAGGGTCAGACTGTATGGGAAAATCCGATTGTTACCTTATCTGCATAGAGAAGCTTATAAGTAGTTGTGGTTTTGTAATTTGAGTTTACTGTCAAGGAGACGAGATGAAAAACCCTGAGAAGTCTCTCTCAGAGAGATATTGGTTTTTTTGAAGTCATTTTTAGACTTAGAAGAATACTCTCCAGGTGAGAGTATTGTTAATAATTTTTCCTTGGTGCATTGAGAATTAGTCGCAGTTCTTGGAGACTTCATGTTCAGAATGTTGTTGGTAACCTTGGGAAGGGAAGTGGGGAATCCGAAGGAGTATTAAGAAGAGAAGGGGAGCACTTCATTGGGTGTGACAAGTGTGTGGGAAATGAGGGACTATGGGCTATTTTCAACAACGAGCATCTAGGACTGAGAAATTTTGTTGTGAGTCAAACCTTAGTGTGTCACTAGAAGTATCTTTACCTGGTGGATTAGAGCCCCAGATTGCGGGTGACCTATTGCTAAAAGATTTGAGAAAAAACATCTATGGCTAGGAAGAAAAACTGAGTCAAGGCCATAGTTGGTGACTTTCATAAAGGATAAGTGTTCTTTATGTACCTGTCTTTTTTACTATGTATTGTTGGGAAAAACACCCTATGGACTAGCAAATTAGGGTCTGACTTTGCATGCAGATTTGACCGAATAGAAACTACTTTTTTACCTACATCCCAATATTTAAACCCCTTTTTCTCAGTAAATGCATGGAAAAGGACCACCTACCTTATTACCAGTGTTCGATGTAGATCCTCTGTTGTGCTTGATTACTTGTTTGCGCTGCTCCTTCCAAAGATGACATGTACTCAAGACAAACAACAACTATGCATGCATGCTACTTCTATACTCAAGTGTTAGAAATAAAACATAAATCAATCGAATCATAGACAACTCATGAATTGGAACGGAAAAAGAATTCTTTTTATTACGTAAAGTGAATCAACTTACAAAAGCTGAGACCGACCACTGCTCCTTGAACCTGATCGTGGGCTCCTCTTCTTCTGTCCTTCAACTGCTTTGCGTTAAATCTCATTTGGCATGAGGAAAGGCTAAAGGGTTGGGACAATGGAATACGTAAATGGTCATAGTTTCTTCGCTATATTGTTTCCTCCTCCAAATGGTACCCCTACCTCTTCTTTTATAGGCTAGAAGGAGCTAGGGTTTTGGACGAACCCTCAACCATGCATGGTCAGGAGTTTCAGTTAACTGACCCATAGCTTTTTGTTTCATCGAAAACTTTCCTTTTTTCATGCTTTGTTAGGTACACGCGGGCTATTGTGAGTCATCCAGCGTGTACACGCATTCAATACTGGGTTAGGGTGCGTGGGCCTTTACACAAGAGGATTTTCAAAGAGTCGTTCAACAGAGTTTTGGCAAAGAAGGGATATGAGTTGGCCTGATGCCAGGTAAGCATGTGTGGTGCAATTTAGGGTTATAACAGATGCCCCCTAATGTGTGAGGTCAGAAGAGAATCTGATGGCCGAAATAAATTACC
>SNQJ01S0077019.1:21974-35512 GCA_010110895.2 Picea sitchensis | reverse complement strand
GTACACGTGGAAGAAGTGATCACTGATGAAGCATTGGAGTTCAGGGCTCTTTCTGCTTGGATTATGTGGCTTTCAAGCGGTTTTGTAGATCTCTACTCCCATGCCCCTATGATAAAAAAGGAAACCTAAGTTTAAAGTCTTTAAATGTGCCCCAAAAAAATTGTATTTTCAAACATGATTTTCGTTTTGTGCTTAGCGCATCACAATGATATGGTATTTATTTTTGGCATACTTTTTTATAAATATTTTATATATCTTATATTTAGTCATTTCTGTGTTCAAAGCTCGCTAGAAATTTGGGTATCCTATGTGAATGGTGACTTGTCAAGTTGGCGAAATCAAGGTATTGATATTATTTCATTAAGATTCAAATCTCTCCAAAGACATGATTACACTTGTGTTAGTGTTCGTGTTTTCTTATGAGCTAGTGAAAGCAATTGGGACTAAGTACAAGTCCTATGCAACTTTGGCAAAAAAAAATACCCCTTCACAACTTCATAGTCGAAAAAAGTTGAGTAATTGAATGCTGAAAGCTGACATCTCTTCATTGAATATATTCTCATATTAGGAAAGTCAAAAAAGAAACTAGGTATCCGTATCTGTATCCCAATAACACTATAAAAATGATTCCACCTATATCACTACCCTTTTATCTATGATTCCTCACCCACATCATACATAAATATAGCTAACAATAAAAAAATAGTCCAATTTCCATGACTTCGAGCAATGAACACTACCCCACCACCCACATAGACATGTCATTATGGATACTTGCTCCTCCCTTACATCCTTGTGTCACACAACACTTCCCCGCGTCTTCCTTAAAACCATGTGTTAGAAAACAAATTCTACCTAAGGGTTTAATTTCTTACTTCGTACTTTAATTGTGACTTGCCTTAGACTACCTAATACTTATGATGTCCCTAATTTACCTAGTGTATGAGACCCCTCTGGATTTGAAATATATGTTATATAATATAAATATAATATGTTAAATAAAATTTGAATTTAATATATTTATTATTTAATTTATGTTACAATATATATATAAAATAATGTAACATATATTCAGTGAAAATCTATTTTAATTCTAGATTTATTTTTTGTGGTGTAAATTTTCTCTCAAGTTTTTGGATTTGATTTGATCCCTCTTGATGTATAATAAATTCAAAGTTAAAATAGATTTATACTCATTTTTTATATATATGTCGCCTATCAATCCCATGTTAAGCACTTAAGGAATTACATAACTCCCTCATATTCAACAACACACCACTGAAATATTTTAGCCATAAATTTTTTTTATGTTTCAATTGTTTTATATATATATATAAAGTTGACATTGAAATATTTTAGTTGACATGGACATTGAAATTTTTTATTTTGTCCCACATTGAAATATTTTTTTGTTAGTAATATTTTTTTAAATACTAAGTGTCGAGTACGTACTAAGCATTAAGAAATTACACATATCACTCACAGTGGGAAGTAGAAAGCACCTATTGGCTGAATAATAATTTTTTTACTCTCCATTACTTTCTTTGTCTATATATATATAGAGTTGATATACAATTATTTTACTTGAGGTGGACATTAATTTTTTTTGTTATTATTTTAAGGAAGGAATAACACATCTCCCTTGTAGTATAGGATAGAAAACGCCTTTCAACACAATAATAAATATATTAATTCAACTTTTAAATATATATATTTAAAAAATAAAAATAAAAATTAACCCAAAAAAAACTTTATAAATAACTTTAAATGAAATTTACAGAATACTTCCTTAACACAAACAGATTATGCATAACTTTCATAATAAGTGGTACGCCATGATATACAAAACTGTAGGCGTAAATCTAGATTATGCATAAGTTATAACTTCCCGTCAAGTCGTGTCAATAATTCCAGGGCAATAAGTAGTGTTGAATCTTGATGATCAAGTGGTGGTGGTAACGGGTATCCATGCTAAGCGATAGCGATGGTTGAGTGGTGGCAGTAATTGGTTGAGTCTTTGTATTGTAGGACAGAACGATAGCCTTGCTAAGGTGACACGAACAGGGGCGGAACACAGCAAAGGGGACTAGTCTGTAATCACTCATAAATTAACACTTGCCAGACCGTTGAAAACCCTATGGCGAATTTATATAAAAGTTAGGTGAATTTAATCGAGCCCATGCCCATGATGAAGAAGAAGACAAAATTTTAACATTCACGAGGCTAACAATAGCCTATGGAACAAACCGTCTCATACACTGATTTCTGCATTTCAGTCATTTTCCTGTTCAGCTTGATGATGAGCTCTCCCACTTTCTCCACTTTCTCCACTGTCCCCTCGCTGAATAAATTATTCCAAAAGTTAGTTGTTAAGATACTTACATAACTGTCCCTGTTGTCTTTGAAAGCTTCACACTCTAAAATGAAATGTTTTTCTGTTTCCACTTTTCCGGAGTTGCAGAGCATACACACCCTTTCTTTCCAAGCTTCCTTTGGTCTTTTCCAACGCCCGGTTTCACAACGGAGTTGATGGGAATTGGTTCTTAATTGGGCAATAAGAATTTTGGCTCTCCAAGATATATTGGCCCCTATGTACGCTTTTTGATGGTGGTTGTAAGTGGGGTTAAACTTTTCAATGTAATACTTTTTCTTTCTCCCTAGCCCTTTATCCCAGGATCGCTTGTGGAACCTATCAATAACAAAAGCCTTTATCTCTTTACTGTTCGTAGGGCACCTATTCAAGTGAATATCCCATTTACTAAGTCATTTAATATTTTGCCGCATCCACGTCTTCTTTCTTTTGCACAATATCTCATTGAAGATGACCTTAGGCCACCGACCGTCTTCCATTTGCTCATTTTTTTTAAATATCTTATGAGACGTACCATAGCAATTGCTTCAATAGGAGTAGCCCCCATTTCACTCAGCATGATATCATAAGGAACTGAACTTTTAATTTTAAACTTGTTTGTAATCAAGCGTTTTTGAATCTTCTCAATTTGCTTACATTGTAAGTCAGATGTACTGCTGGCCCACACTTCACAACCATAGAAATTGAGATGTCACTATGGCGGCTACTTCACAATAGAGAACCACAGGGATTTTAAAATTAAAAGAAGTTTGCATAGTCTTCCCAATCCATACTTTCTGCCTCTGCACCTATTTTGGAAAGCATAGAACACTTTCCAACCTCCCAAAGTTCTTTTCTTCCTGCAACCATAGCCTAACAGATTTTTTTGTTGAAGTCAATTCCGTGGTATTTGTAATCTTCCACTTCATCAAGAGTGTTTCCTTCAAAGTAGTAGAACACTTATCTTTGGAATATGATGTTTTTGTTTTCTTTTGCTAGAAAACATCACCACTTTCGTCTTGCTAGTATTGGGTCATCCCTCTTACGTACTACAAAGTGCTCAAAAGGGAAGTTAAGTGTTGTTGCAAACCAAGAGCCAATTTAGCAATCAAAATAAGGTCATCTGCATACAAAAGAAGCCTTGTTACAAAATCACCCAAAAGAGCAACATAACCCTCTTCAAGTTTGTCTATATATAAACCTAAAAGGGTAGGGGACAATGGGTGGGCACCTTAGCGACCCTTATATCACTCCTAGAAACTTTGGGGCTATTCGCGTTCTGATTTTTAGGCTTTGGCTCCATAAGTAAAACCACTATGGACAAGCTGCTCTAAGGTGCATAGGAACCCCAAATTCCTCCATTCTATGCACAAGACTTCTCTAGGAATTTGTGTCAAAAGCTTTTTGAAATCGAGCCGAAACAACAAAAGACTTCCTCTTTTCTCCCACATTTTTTCAATGATGTTCCTTAGAGTTATAACGTGATCAATCGTTGAGTGTTTGGGTCTGAAACCTGCTTTCCCTTAAGCACACTTATCTCCTTCTTCCACAAACTTGCTAATTCTATTTTCTAGAATACTTCCGAATGGTGCAAACAAGGGGTTTATGGTATAGTCCACATAGTTGGAGAGGATTGTTGACATCCCACTCACGAAAAGTATGGTATTGCTAGTCTCGTTGTTCAATCTGTAGGGAATCCCTTTTGAATGATGTTGTTGAAAATTTTCATAATGTGGGGTGCAAGAGTTTTTGAACCCCAGTTTAGATATTCTGCCTGGAGTTCAACTAATCTTTTGTTTTTCCAACACCAAACTTTTTGATACAAACCTCAATTTCTTGCATGACGAAGAGATTAGTAGTTGTGTTGACCAAGGGAGGGGGTCAACCTTGGTATCCTGCTCATAAAATTTGCGCATGCCTAGAACCATTGATAGGTTGTGATATTACGGTTTGTTTTAACTATGTTTGAAGTTCCTTCCAAAATAACTTGGGTTATTTTTCCCAAGAAAATTAGTTCCTCCCTCCTTGAGATCGTGAAATCAGCTTTCTTCTTTCTTACAATTTGCTTTTAAGCTTTTATGTTTATTTCTTTCTAAGCTTGACCACTTTTCAAAGTTTTTGTTGTTTTGCATTCCTCATCCAACCAAGCATTGGAAAACAATTTGTTTTGATTTCCTATTTTTTGCTCTTTTGCATTTTGTAGGAATGCTGCGCTTTGTATTAACTTTGTTAGCTCAAGACTATGGAGGCCCTGGGACATAATTTTCTCTTTGTTGAATAGCCTCTCTAGCGCTATCTTAAAGGTATTACAGCTTTTTTTGAGTCAAAAGAATTATCCCACTTTGAAGATTGATGCTGCTTGATTTTTGTCCACTTCGCCTATTCGATACAATTGAAACTTAAATAATAGATGGGATTCTGATGGGATTCCAACTCCACGAATTGTTCACCAATCCGGTAGCTTTTCATATTTCATAAGCACAAATACATCTCGAACAAATTCATGGATACACACTTTAGCGCAGGTAGTATTGGTGAGCCACGATTTGCTGTCAGCGCCCCATCACAAATGAGCTGAGTCAAATGCCCACATAGCGAGTAGTAGTTGCTCCCCAAAAGTTTACTGCGACTTTGTTGTCCCTCTGAAACTTTCTTGTCCATGATGGTTCTACTGCAACCCACCTTCAAGCAAATGGGATTGTGGTCTTCCTTAAAGCGAAGAATACTAGCTTGTTCACAAGCTGTCCTAGCATTGAAATCACCAACTATAAGGACTTCGCTTAGTTGAGAGTACGGCTGCAATAATATATCTTTTAAAGAAGAACATAAAGGTGTCTTTGTGGTCAAGTCCCCTACTTTTTTAAGTTTTTGAGACTTGTGGGGAAAAATAAAATGTTGCAATTCTAATGGTGTTACCATTTTCTTATATTTTAAACCAAATGAATTGACTTATTTGGGTCCTTCTCTTTCCTAATTATGAACAAAGGGCACCTCCTCCTTCAGACCATGATGCAGGTGTCTTTACCATTCTCGATTTTCCCTGTTCCTGCTTACCATCTTGCATACCTTCAAACAAAGGGTGTCTTGCACCTTCGTATACATGTGTTTCCAATAGACAAATTATCTCTCTATCTTCCAGCGATGGGTCCCTAACCCGGGTCCATGCCTCCAAGGATAACCTCTGCAGTTCTAACAAACTAGTCTTAAGGAAACCTGGGTGTAATATGATTGCTATTTGTTTGGCCTACAAGACTCAAAGTTGAGTCTTCACCCCTATTTGCCCATACTGGATTTGTTGCATAGTTTCCTGCTAATAAATTTGTTGTCACTTCTTGGATACCGCTTTGCTGTCCTGTTTTTGAATGAGGAATGACAGAAAAGAGGGCGATAGAGCTTTGCCTTTGTTCCTTGGCACTTGCTTTTCCCTCATCCCTTGCTGTCCCTAACCTTTGACATCTCTTCCCTTCTCTTGTTGTCTAATAGTTGAATTCTTAGATTAGAAAAAGAACCCCTCAGGAGTTGCTTCTTCTTTGAGGAGGCTTTGCTGTCACGTATATGACATGATGACTTTTTTATGGTTTAAACTCTCCAGATGCTTTAGGTTTACCACCCCATGCTTAGCAAATTGACCTTGCAAAGTAACGATAAACTCAAAATTCACTTACACCAAGAGATAAAAATACATTGTTTTTATATGCTCTCCATACTTTTGATAATTATGTTTGTTGCTCTTACTTGTCTTTCTTTGGTTTCTCTATCTTGCATGTTGTCCCACTACCTCTTTATTTCTTTTTCCATACTAGCAGAATTACTAAGAATTTGTGTCAAATTTTTGGAATGTTTTGTAAGATCTCTTTTCTCTTCATCCTTTGCTTTCATTCCCTGGGTGTCTGCTTGTTCAATTGCTTTCCCTTCAACTTTGGATGTTTTAGAATTCATCACCTCTCTAATTTCCATACTGGAGGTCTACGATTTTCTCAAGAACTGTCTTTCATGTTTTCCATTCCTAGCACATGGGAAGACTTCTTACCAATGTCCTTGACCTTTAAAACTTTTATTGTTTTGCAGCATTGATTTCTACTATCAATGGATTTTGAGGTCTCTCTCATGCTCTTTGACTTCAAAACCTCCAATCTCCTCTTAGCATTTAGTAACTCTTGCACATACAAGTTAGGTGACCATGTGAGAGGTGTGGATTGTGGGACTGTACAATGCATAATCATTATTGTCTTTAGTCATGTTGTTGCTACACCCTTACAAAAGAGACTTGTTTGAAAGTTTATTACGGAGGGATAATTTTTTCCTTGTCTACTCCCATTTAAGCATGACGACTCGTTCAAATACCCCAAAATTGTTTGGCATTGACCCAAACCCACTTCCACATTTTGCTTGAAGGCAATTTTCACTTGACCTAAATGGTTTGTTTCACTAGAGACATGTACCTCTTGCCCATTTTTTATGCGTGTTGAATGTATTTCCATTGCCATAGGGGACAAGAAGAACACAAAAATAAGGTTAAGGATAAGGACAATACCTGTCTATCTATTGGGGACAAAGGGTTGAAAATTGTTCCATTGTGCCCTTATTGTTCCCCACTTGCTATCTTTGTTCAGGTGATGTCCCTGTTCCCTTGGATAGCCATGTTCTCCTAGCAGTGGGGTTCCTGTGCCCTCGTTCTTGTTGTTGTTACTTGTTGTCCGGCCTTTCCCTACTTTGCTCAGAAATTACGATTACTGTCCCGATTGCACTTTCCACCTTTGTACCTTAGCTCCACCAAGCTGTTGAGAGGCTCCCAGAAAACTCATTATCTCCCTCGATTGAAAGCTTAGGAAATTGGGTCATATAGGGCACATGAACATGAAATTCTCCCATGGATCTCGAGATCTTTCTGTGGGTGCATTTTGTTACGTTATTGCTAACTTCCCATGTAATCTACAGTACTTTCTCTCCTTCCTCGTGTTCTTGCGCCATAGAATACTTACCTTTGTCTTGCTTAAAACCATGTGCTAGAAAACAAATACTCTCTAAGGAAGTGCCTATTGGGTAAACATGAACAAGGTTGGGGAATGCCTAGGTGAACAAATGGATGACTTGTGGTTAAACCTTCTAGGATGAGGGACCAAGCAAAAAAGCCTCTTCAACTCCACAAAGGGTTTCCATAGGCTTTCAAACAACCATGTGAATTGATTTGAACCTCTAGAGATTATTAAGTTGAGCATCCAAGATAGGCTTATTACATACCCTCCAATAGCCATCAAATGGTTTATATTTTTTGAAGGTCGTCAATTCATTCCAGTTCCACTCCTTTTACTAGTTTGATAGGAAGATGAACACCCAATTTGAACAAAAGAGTGTCCATGGTAATCTCCTTAATATGATCCAAAACTAGCTTGCCAAAATTAGAGATTATGAAATATTCTTTCAATGTTGACTATACGATAACTAGTTCCTGGTTTAGGAGTCAAATATGTCAACGACAGATCAAATTCTCTTCTGAAAAACTAAAGGTTCAGAACCAACATGATTTCTCCAAAGCATTTCCTTCATGCGTGAGGATAGGAGACCACCAAAGCGAGTGCTCATTGAAAGAGAGGCCAAATCAAAATCAATCTAATACTACCAAAGGATGTCAATGGGGTAAAGTTACTCTTGGGATATATAGAATTTTGGAAGAATTAGCCACCCCTTAGAATAAACATTGAAGAAGGAAGTTCCATTTGATGGCGTTAATGCACAACAAAAGGCCTTTGAAGAGTTGAAACAAAGACTAACTGGTCTACCTATTCTTTCTTTCCCTGGTTGTAAAAACCCATTTTGGTACCCCTTATTTTGTACATGAACCATGGTGTAAATATTGTGTACATATTTTTTCCTAGGTACTAAGCAATTGTTGATGTTTGTAGCATCAAACAGGAATTTCCGCACAAGTTTAAGTGTCTAGAGGTGTTGAGGTGGTCCAAAGCCTTCAACCTTTAGCAAATTCACTTTAATTGAAGGATTAATTAAAGTGAAGTGCTTTTACATAAGAAAAAGTGGGTTAATCTAATGAAATGTAAAGGTTTTTACATTAGCAAATTAGATGAATCTTGACCGTTGATCTCAAGCGTGGTGAAATTTAATCTCAACTGCCAATCATTTTGGAGATCTAGGTTATTTGAATCAGTGATAACTCAAGATTATAAAAGCAAGGCTAGGTGAGGAGAAAGACACACGCAAAGAGACTTTGAGTGCTTGAGACATGAAGGACTATGACTCAAGGAGATCTCAACAACGGTGAAGGACTTTCTAAATAGAGATGCGACTCAAGGGATGAGAGTCAATTTTAACATAAAGTAGCAAAAAAGGAATTTTGCTTAGACATAGAGTGGCTCACAATGTGTTGAGACACAAAGAGAACAAAGAAGGAATTTTGCTCAGTCCGAAGGAGGAGAGAACAAGCAGTGGCAGCAAGTGGAAGAACAACCCTACAGCGAGAAATTCGTGGAGGTCGTACTATCCAGCAAAGCGACAGAGGCCATATGATTTCTAGGGTTGTGCCTTGACCAAGAGATCTAGTGCAGATGCGGGGGTATATGGAAGATCTAGTAGATCTCTTAAGGTATCCCGATGGGCAAATCTAACAAATCGGGGAACACCAGCGGATAGATCTAGTGCCGGATATAGGGTACCAACGGATAGATCTAGCATATCCGAGGTACCAACAGACAAATCTAGTGGAGATTTGAGGGTATCGGTAAGTAGATCTAACAAATTTGAAGTACTAGTGGAAAATCTAGTGCAGATCTAAGGTACCAATAGGCATATCTAGCAAACTTAGGTACCAGCAGGAAGATCTAGATTTGTGATGCCAAACCGACGGAAAAATCTAGTATAGAGATGAGATACAAGTGGATATATCTAATGTGCAGGATATGGGATAGGATAGAGTAGGATCTAAGCAGGATCTAAAAGGTACCACAAGCGGTCTAGCTGATTTGGGGTACCGGCCAGGGCGAACTCACCGTCCCGAGAGACCGGTGATCTGTGGCCATAGATGGGTGTCAACGGTGACCAGGATCCTAGGAGAAATCGAGCAAGGGAGGTTTCTTGGGTTGATAGCGAGAACAACGAGGTTTTGTTGTAATTTGATTCTTTTCTCAGTGAGTTATTTTCCCAATTAGGGAGCCCTTATGCCAGCTTGGAGTAATTTAATGAAAGGTTGATCTTTGAAGGGCAGAAATTTCTACGTGGGGGGAAATTGGTGTATTTGCTTCCGCTATATTTTTATTCCCAGTAGTTAAATTTTCAGTTAGTGCATTTTATTCTATGTTTAGAAATATTATTTTTACACTGGTTTATGGAGGCATGGAAATAAAAGTGTCTAAGTGCTAGAATGAGATTTTAACATGGTGCTCCAGGCTAGCTGGGACTAGAAGGGGAAATCAATTTTCAACTTGATTTAGCTAATACTAAGGGTTTAGTGGAGTTATGAAAGGGACTAAGCACAAATTTTTTAGAATTCTGGACAGCTTATGTTTGTGGGAATTTTAAGCCTTGAGACTTGAGGAGCTTTTGTGATCTTTATTCCAACCTTAGAGAAGCTACGGTGAGTCCCGAGATGGCGAAGTTGAAGAAGACTTGCATCTAGGAGACACTTAATGGCCCAGCTCCGGTGTAGTCGAGGGGAGCCGAAGCTCACGAAGGTTGAGCCGACACAATTGGGAGGCAACCTTTGGTGGGAGGGAGAGTTAACAACTCCTTCGGTTTTGTCAGGGGGAGACCTGATGGTTCCATGGAGATATTGAGGAATGCTTTCCGAAGGGAGCATGTTGGAGCCCAGGGCATTCAAGGAGAGAAGGCCTCAAAGAAGTTTGAATTTATGGCTCTAATGAGTAGCATCCCATTTTATTCCTAAGTCTTCCAGGTTTAGAGGCAGCCAGGTAAGGTTTTGGTTCTTTTCCTACATATCAAAAGAAAGGAATGTGTTGTTGATGGTCTTTCAAAAGTTGGATTACACTTAAAAGGAGATTGGATTATTCAAGAGAAGGTGGAAGGACATTCCACTGAATATCATCGTACATCTTTCAATTAATCATGAGGATGTATTTTGTGAATATCTATTTGTAAAGTTGTAAAAGGACTATTATTTTTATTAGACTAGTATGTTTCATTCCAGAAAACTTACTTCTGAATATTTATTTGTGTACTGATCTTGCTATGGGATCTTTTTTTATATTTGTTATGTGGTGCAGGATATATATAGACCTATCCTTTCTTGCTCTCCCTGAAAGAAGATTTTTGTGAAATGCAATAACAAATCTGTGAAATGTAATTTTGTTACTCATAATAAAATTACGAATTTTTCGAGGAAAAAAAATAATACATATTCATCACATAGATCCTCCAACTAAGTAGAAGATAAAAATGAATGTAAGAAGAGTTTCTATTACAAAATATTTTTTTGTGTTGTACAATGAGGCATGGTTATTGGTGAAGAAGGGGTAGTGATATTCCCCCTACCGGAGTCCAATTCCCCCAAGGACATGTTAGCCACTCATGGGAAGCTATAGTGCAAATTGGCTCGGGTGTATGATGGATAGATGATCCAGTTGGATCATCATGGTAAAATCATCTAATATCTTCATACTTTCTAGGTGGAAAAAATTGAAAGAATCAACTTACATGACCATTTTAACAACGGGTTAGTGGCATGTCCAGGTTGGAAAGATTGGGAGATTTTAAAACTTCCGGAGCCATTTGAGGAATCAAATGGCAGTTGAAAACTATTGGAGCCTTGAAAGTGTTGCCAAGATGCTTTCAACTTGATTATTGAGAAGTGCTCAAGGTTTGTATGTGAAAGTTATACTCTGCAGGTTGACCACCATGGTCCAAGTGGATGCCACTTCAACCCCCATTACTCAAACTTTTGTGGGGTTATCCACATGTGGACTTTCAATTATATTCTAGAAGGTCCAAACCATATCAATAATTGAGGGTTGAGGGGAGGTCAAAACCCACAACCCTAGACAACTATCGGGTTATGTTAAATATCGAGCCGCTAGAAGGAGAAAGGGTTCCATTATTTAGCATTATATTTTTTCCATAGTTGAGAAAACTTATCTAGGGTTGGTATTTTGAGAGCATAACAAGGAGGAGAGATCCCATAGTGTATTCCAGTTACAGTGTGTATAGAGCAACTCCATAGTGAGTGCCCATTCATTTATGTTGAATTTTGATAACATATGAGAGAGGCCAGGAGCATAGGCCTCACCTTCTGGTTGGGTTTTCTCAGAGTATTGGGTTTCCCAAGATATATGTGTTATTTTGTGTGGATGGTGTGTATATTTGTTTGTTCTTACATTTTTGTATTCAATGATTTTCATAAATCTAAGCAATAAGCAAGTAATAACGATCTGGGATCTAAGGAAATAAATTGCATGTATGAATTTCATAATAGTATAAGACTGTTGCGACAGGAACTATTCAATGGAATATTCATGTGGAGTTTATAGATCATGTGGTGTCAGAGCAAGTTTCTTTGGGTATTGTGGGGAAGTTGCAGATCGAGGTAGCTTGAGAGAAAGAGCCATGAGAACCCAACCAATACATGGCGGATGATGCATTCTAGGAACCCCTCAAGATTGACCAAAGAGGAAATTTGAAATTTTGGAAGAGGCAAGTCGATGATATCTCTTGAAATATGGCCCTCCTCATGGTGGCTTAGCAAACCAGCTCAAAATTAGGGGAGGTTGGAAGCTCTAACTTAGAGATCAAATAAGAGGGGAAATCGAGAGATAAAGACCAAAAGAATCAAGGAAGAACCAGGAAAGGCGACCAAAGTTCTAGTGCCATTACCCCTTCACACTGCTTATTTAAAATGGAAGCAAAAGTGGATATCAATCCATACCAAGGTGCAATCGATGGAGTAAGAAAGTTGGATCATTGGTTGCAATAGTTAGAGAGGAGCCCTATTTCAGTGTCCACCATTTAGAAGAAGAATAGAAGATTTTGTTTCCTAGCATTAGAGGGTCATGCATTATCTAGTGGGAAAGTCCTGCGAGACACTTAGGCTAGAGGGTGATTGTCCCAGTGACCTAAGTGGGATTTCAAAACCCTCATTAAGTCTCAGTTCTACCCTATTGGGTATGTAGAGGGACCATTGGATCATTGGCATTACTTCAAGAAAGCATGGGTAGGGAGCAGAAACAATGTTGCAGGAATGGGAGGCGTTTTAGAAACAGCAGGAGGCGTCCGAGAGAGTTCCGAGGGCGTCATTTTTCCAAAAATTTAAGGAGGCGAGGAAAGTCACAAAGGTATATATATATATATATATATATATATATATATATATATATATATTATTACACATTATATTAAAGAAAACATGTAGAAAGAACCATAAAATTAGTTCTGAGATATATGATATTATGAAAACATACACATTTGTACATTAATATAGATAGAAATGGCATCCATGGACCATGGTACATCAAAGATTAATCATTCAAAATTCACATTTCAAGGCTCAAGCATCGGTAGTCTAGATTCTAGCAGAGTAATTACAAACTTACATAATACAAACCAACATCTGAAATTTTAACATACATATTGATATAATGAAAGTAGACCATAAACTTGTAACAAATTAGTTGCAGAATATATGATATTATGAAAACATGCACATTTGTACATTAATATAGATAGAAATGGCATCCATGGACCATAGTACATCAAAGATTAATCATTCAAAATTCACATTTCAAGGCTCAAGCATCAACCGTCTTGATTCTAGCAATTACAAACTTACATAATACATATTACAAACCAACATACAAAATTTTAAGCCATATTGATATAATAGAAAGTAGACCATAAACTTATGAAATAACATCAATTATCCAACAACTGTCAACAATAACATGAGTCATGACTCATGAGTAAGACCAAATAGTTATGTTTACAAAATAGGCCATCTTCTAGATTCTAGATTCTATACTATGTAGACTATGACATATAAACTTTAAAGTAATGAAAAATGAGAAACATGGAACAACTATCCAGGGAGCCTCCTTCCACCACCACGATTGCTGCATGGGCCTCCTTGTGGTGGTGGTGGAGCCTCATGAGAAGGACGAAATTGTGCAGAAGTAGTTGTAGACGACCGCAGCGGAAGTGAAGATGAAGCCCCTAGTGTTGTAGTTGGATTCCT
>SNQJ01S0077018.1:26035-61876 GCA_010110895.2 Picea sitchensis | reverse complement strand
CCTGTCCATTCCTCCTCTGGAATTCTACCATCCAAAGAGCTTGAAGGTCCTCTGTTTATTAAGTAAACAACAGTATCTACAGCATCTTCCCAAAACTGTAAGGGCAAATCGACATGCAATCTCATACTCCTTGCACGCTCCATGATTGTCCTGTTCATCCTTTCTGACACACCATTTTCTTGTGGTGTTCTTGGTGTTATCACTCCAGGAAACTCTCCTAGGCTGTAAGTCGGAGATGCCTGGTAACTAACTCTTTTTGGGAAATATTTTATTAATATTTGATGTGGTTTTTTTATCAAGATGAATATCTAGGGACTGGATTGTGTGTTCAAGACTGTCTAGAAATATAAAATCTCGCAAGGCCTTCTAGTAATGCAGTCAGACAAGGTTTGATTAAATGGAGAAGAAAACAGCTATTGAACTAGATTATACTCATATAAAACAAGCACAATGGGTTTAATAACTAAGGAAATAACTTATGATTATCAACTTAATCAATCAATTAGTGAGATGACAGTCACATGCAGATTGAATGAGCACCAATAAAGAACCTTCACTCATAAGATATCAGAGAACAGAAAAGGAAAATCTGACAACACAACTGAAGGAAGCTTGCAATTTTTCATATAATAAGAATAGGTCTTCCTTACAGTAGCAGCATGTAGAACCCAAAATCGAACCTTTTGTTCTCCAAATGTATTTGGCTTTATAGCCTTACAAGATGAAATCTAGATCCTTGAAAGATGGATCAGATTTCCTAAAAATAGTCAAACCAAACAAGTGTAGGATGAGATCCTATAAAAATGGATCTGGAATTCTAAAAATGGAAAATCAACTCAAAATAGGAAAAGATCATATCTAAAGAGTCAACCTCTATCTTGATAGCCTCCATATCCTCCAAACTCTTTGAAAAATGTAGAAATCCTTCCAAGGCTGATGAATCACCATAAGAAATTCGAATTTGCCTCCTTTGGCAAAAAGACAGTTTTTCTGCTCATTAACTAGTTCACCATTTTCACTTTTCCACCTTCTTAACCATCAAATACATCAAGATAAAACCTAAAACCTGATGTATTTAATTATTATGCATCTTTAGAAACCAACCTCGAAATATTTGGTTGAGAAAAAATGAAATCTGGGCAAAAATATTAGCTTGCTTCCCTGTAACAGGTTTCGGTGGTTAAGGGCATAAAAATCTGGGCATGTTAACCACCGAAAATCTCAGCTTCTGAAAATGTTTAAGATTGACAAAAATGATTACCCTGTCGATTTGCTGAAAGTTCAGACACTTTTTGGTGATGTTGCTCCTCTTTGTACAAAGCTGGAAACTTCAGTTTGTTGTGTAAGAGGTCATGTTTCCTTTATGTTTGTTAGATTGGTTGTCCCATTGCTAGCTTGAACATTTTCTATCATGCTTTAATCTACCATGTGGACATGAGTTTGACACTAGAGATAGCAGAGACTCATTGGGTTTATGGCACTGAAAATATCCACTGAATGATGACATTCGACCAAGGGATGCCAAACTGTATGAAGGTGAAAGCACAATCAATTGCAAGAATGAGTTGCCATGGCTTTGAGGATCTGTTGCAACTTGTTGCACTTGTGTTGTCACCTGAAGTAGCTGAGTATTGATTGACAACTGCTTTTGATGATGAGAATGACCCTGCAATGAAATATTAATCTGCATCTGTGTGACCATGTGTGAAAGAACAAAAGGCTCTGAATCTACCACCCCTGGAAATGCGATCTCAGAAGCAAACAAATCATTAAGATTCGATGGGTTAATGTTGTTAAGACCATAAGTTCTATATTTTCCAGAGGTGCTCCCATTCCCAAAATACAAACATGTGAATTCAATCTGACTAGAGAAAGTAAGTCTAAAAGACAAACAAAGAACCACAAGTAGACAAAACTTGACTGTGATATTCTTCAAACTTCAAAGTACATCCATCCTGTACTATTTCCAATTGCTTCCTTTGAAAGAGAATCTGCCATGGAGTTGAATTGATGATGAACATGGAAGCTTTTTAACCATGAAAAATTCCTCTTGAGTGTCATACTTTATGCTTCCAAGTGAGAAGAAAGAGAACATTTAAAAGAGACCTGCCTTCAAACCAATCAATCAAAACCTTCAAATCCCCTCCATCATAAGTTCTGGTAAATGTAAATGAGCAGCAAAGGTAAATAAACTCCACAGTCCCAATAATTCTACCCTGATATTTCTGCCTTTGAAAACGATAGCAAAAATGATTAAAACACCTCTTCTTATCTTATTTCTCACAAATAGAATTCAAATCTAACTTGATAATTCACCATTTATCCATTAGAAATGATTTCAAACCATTCGGATTCAAAAAATCTCGATCTGGGCAAAAACATTAGCTTGCTGCCCTGTAACAGTTTTGCAAAGCATTTTCTGATATCTGATCTTACGGGGAGATTTCGACTGTCTTAATGAGCTTCAAATCCAAATCTGATTACATCACTGGAAATCTTACGATCTGTAGTTAAAAATCGACTATTTGAACGTGCAAAAAAGACATTCCACGGCTGAGAAAATTGATTTTTCGCAAAGGCATTTTTTTCTGGAAATTCTGACTTTCGGTGGTTAACTAGCCCAAAATTTAGCCTGTTAACCATCGGAAAGCTCTGCTTTTGGTGGTTAACGAACCGTTTTTTAGCATGCATTAACCACTGAAACCTGAAATTTGAAATTTTGAATGCCAAGACCAAATCAAATGATTTTTCCAAGTTTATATTTGAAAAGCAAACCATCTAATGCACCCAAAAAAAAATTGAAATGAAATTTTGGACCTGTTCTTATTTCCTAAAGATTACCAAAATGACGGTGCTATTTTGGGAGATAACACTTGGAACTGTCTTTTCTCTACGAATCCCATGGTATGAACAATAATCATCAAACTCCTTGTTGCAATATTCACCTCCATTATCTTATCTGAGACACTTCAACTTTTTTCATGTTTCATTCTCAACCAAAGCTTTCCATTTCTTAAAAGTATCAAAAACATCAGATTTTTGTCGAATGCAATAAACCCAAGTTTTTCTAGTTGCATCATCAATAAAAGTAACTTAATAATTAGAGCCACCGTGCATCATCAATAAAAGTAACTTTAATAATTAGAGCCACCAAGAGATGATACCCGAAGTTGGTCCCCTATACATCCCAGATGCACAAGCTCTAACCTTTCATTCTTCTTTCTTTCCAACTCAGAAATCTTACTCTCTTTTGTTTCTCCATAAACACAATGCTCACAAGTCCAAATCAATTTGTTTAAGATATGGAAGAAAATTTATTTCAGAAGGGATCTCGCATACCCTTCTCACTCATATCCCGTGCTATGATGCTATAGTAAGTTGTATCCACTGTAGAAGCTAAAGATATAGAAGAGTCGTAAGATACCAAAGATACAAATACAATGTACCTACCTTCTCTCCTCTTTGCTATCACCAATGATCCTTTGATGACCTTCCATGTTTTATCCTCAGAATATGGATATACAACCTTCACTTGCTAATCACTGTTGAAATTAGATTTTTCCTTATATGGAACATGTCTTACTTCTTTTCAACAACCATTGGTTTTCATTTCTTTATTTTTACCTTCCATTCCAACAATTTTGCATGGTATCATCACCCAAAATGAACCGGCCCAAAATCACCTTGAACATAATCTAGAAAATGTTTCCTTTGGGGTGTGGTATGAATGAGGTCTCCTAATCTACTACCCAAGACTAGAATATTATCTATAGAAAGAATCAGCATCTTGTAACACATCACCTCGCTACATTTGCTTCTTGATTTCTCTCCCATTGTCCATCTCTTTGTTTCTTTGAGCTCTGCAGTCTTTCTTCGGGAGATGTCCTTTCTTCCCACAATCCCAAAACTCTATCTTTCCAAGTCTATAATTGAATCTTCCCTTCCTAGAATTTTATGCACAGATGAGCCCTTTCCTCTGCATCCTTTGTCTTCCCCTCGCTCTCCATGTTCAACGACACTCATGTTCTACCCAGGTTTTTCCATCGTGATTTCCTCTCTAAGTATAACACCAAAAACATCATCAAATTTTAAAGCATTTGAACCGGAGATGAAGCTACTTCTTACAGCCATGATCAAGCTATATTCCAGCCTTTCCGCAATGAGAACATGATTATAATATCTCTAACCTCATCATCAAAGTCCACTTTTTACGTAACTTAGTTGATTAGTAACCGATAAATTCATTTAAATGATCCGCACAGACCCACCTCCCATTACATTCATATTAAATAACTTCTTCATTAGAAATACTCATTGGACGACGAGGGTTTTCATACAATTTGGCCAATGCGCTCCATCAGCTCTCGTCTTTTTTGAAATATTGAAAGGCATCGACAAAGCTCACCCATATCAGTTCTAGAGCCTTTCTCACAAGAATCTCCCATTCTTCACCCTTCATGGTCAGCCATTCTTTGCTACTCCAACCAATGGTGGAATAGATCCTTTGATATAAATAATCTTCCATCCCATCTTCCATAACTCGTAGTTTTGGCCGCTAAATTTCTCAGACCCTAAACTTTCCATCTTCCCGACATTGCTCCCACTCAAATCAAGAACCCTATTTTCCGCGAAGTTGGCCTTCGGCCTCGATACCGCTTGTTAGAAAATGACCACCTGAGCAATAAAAATAAAACAAATGTAGAAACAAAACACGTAAGATACACAATACAATAGAGACACAGATTTACTGTAACGCAAGGGCTACGCCCACCGGAGAAATTTCTGTGTCCTTCCTTTATTATTATCCATCATATGAAGGGATACAACTCACAAGAAACCTTGTAACTTCCTCTTTTTTCTCTCACAGCCTCCTATCTTAGAATACAATATTCACCATCAATCATAGTCATAATGGCTTCATAAAAGAGGGTTGCCTTCTAGGCAAAACCCAACATAATCTCTACCGGTAGATTTTATGAATTTATAATGAACAGTTTAGATTTACAATGAAATCACAATATACATTTACAAGGCAATTTTTCCATTGAGGGCTTCTCCCTCAACTCGCCTCTGCACTCTGCAATGGGATAGCCCCTAATTCTCGCAGAGGGGCAGGTACCTCCCTCTCCGCGACTCCCCCGCTGGAAGAGTCTACATACTCGTATAAACATAACAGCAAGGGGACTAATCAGATAACTGCCCAATAACACCGGTCTATTGGAAAGCCCTCTAATTTCTCTTCGAACCTCTCTCAATCTCTAACCATGTTCACTGCTGGCTGCTCCTTCCTCCTCATGGTATTCTTCAGGTCTTCCTCGGTCCGGGCTTAGGTGGGAAGATGGTGGAGGTCAATGTCGAGGTATTGATGCTACCCCATGACTATAACTTTGTTACCAGGGACGAATTGGATTTATGTTATGACTGCAATTGTATCTTCTATCTTTCTTACTCTATGTTTTCCTCGCAATGGGAAGATCATGACAATTGACCAATTGTCCTTATGTGACAAGCAGTCTAATGCATCGGTTGGACCATTGATCCCCATGATCAACAATTTTAGCCTGGAACCCAGAGAATACCTGTTTGAATGTATTCATCCCTTATGGGTACCTTCAACTTTATGGCACCGATTCACCATATATACACCATGTCCAATAGGGTATGTCATCAATGAGGTAACGCTCCTTCTCGTGACTTCATATTTTAATGATACTTGGACCCTAACTTCCTTGACTATGTCTTGTGAAGGTCATACACATACTCAAATAGCTATGCCATTATCGGCAACAGAGATAGCATATCGTTGTTCTCGGGACTCTATGTCGATTCTGGACTCGCCACCTTGCAACCGCGACGATTCCGGTTTCAAGCCCAGATATGGCCACTCTTTATTGTCTTGTCACCATGTTTCAAGATGGGCCACTTCATCGTATTGTCACCATGGGCCTTTTATCTGGAGAGTTGATTTATGCAATCATTCAGTCTGTTGTGGTTTACACCTGACCATAGAGATATTTTCCCTCGTAACAAAATAATTTTGATATGACCGCAAAATCAACTCTTTCGCATGATATAAAAAATATGCTAGTGTAAGACAAGATAAAATTCACCTCGGCCCGTGACGTTTGATAAAGTCCACTATTGAGCACTTTGACCTAAAGCTAATATACTCCAGTAACTAGTCCTCAACAACCAAGGAAAGCATACAGGATATTATATAATGTTAGCACATCTAATAGCATAATCCACTAATAAACATGACAAGATACTTCATGGAATAATAATTCAAATATTTGCAAGATATCAATTTAATGGGAAAAGAGCATTTATATTAATATAATCAATGTAAGTGAAAATGTTACGTATACTTTCATGTCGGCACGGTTCGATATCGAGAAACTAATTTGCTTCCAAATAAGGCCCACCACTTAACTCCACCAAAAGCAATCCCCATAAGAGAGGAGACAATGAGGTTCTCTAATCAATAAGGGAAGAGCTTGGGGGTTGGACACACCGGTTCGACTTAAAGGACAAAGGAATGCAAACTCGAGCAGAAGTAAATAATTTCTCCGTAGTAATCCTTTTATTCTCAAAGTTGAATTGTTTCTCCCTTTTCCATAGCTCAAAATCGTACCATTTATAGCCTTCAAATGAACCCATGGTCGCATTCCGAATGTTTCCACATATGGAAGGGCAAGGATCATAGATCTTCTGCCATGACATGGAAACCCGGCATTAATTTTCATTTTCTAGCACAAATCCCAATGTACATGGTTGTAGTGGAGCACTCAAGGATACACATGTTGTATAGTAGGCAAGATGCGCACAAGTGGAAAAAATATTTTTTTTTTTTAGCTCTGGATTTTACAAACGTGGATGATAAGTCCGCATGGGGAAATGGAAAAAAATCCCTTTGTGCAAGATTGCATAGGGTGAGTAAAATCTTGCTATATCAGATGTCCCATAATGTGTGAGGTCATAGGAGTATCTTTGATGGCTGAAATAAATTATAAACAACCTAGAAGTGGAGTGATGGGAACCAACCGTGGACGAACTAGCTGCTCATTACATTCTCAGACTGACTTTGCACATACATGGACGCCAATAGAATTACACTGCGATCCATAAAAAAAACCAAACAAGTGTCCGGGTCATGAATAGGCAAATACAAATGTGGTTATATGCCAATAGTTGTCATAGTCAAAAACAAGGCCCAATAGAACCAGTGGGCCTCAAACCAATCAAGATATATGTATACAATGGAGTATAATTCCATCTCCCATGACCAATGAATTCATATAGGTATTGGTCCAATGCGAATCAATATTTAGAAAGTCTAAACCAATAGTGATGTTCTTCAAGTCTTATACACACCCAGCCTATGGGCGAAAGTCTACATCATGTGAATAAAGGAGTTGAGGTCGAACACAATGAGACATCGCTTGATTATCGTTCATTGATGTATATCCCAACAAGTGTGAGACAACCTAATGATAATGAAAATAGGTATGAAGGCACAAAGTACATTCTTACAAGTGTGAATAAAGGAGTCGGTGTTTAACACCAAGAATCCATCGATCATAAGACATTGATGTATTCCCAATCAAGCCGATGCATGGTGAGAGCCTCGGCCACTAATGATCAAGAAGTCTCAAGGTAAATTTCATAAGATTCTAGGTCTCATTTCTAGAATAAATGGGCTGAATTGGACAGTTGAGACCCACTCAAAGGAGAGCATTAAGGAATCTCTCATCATTCAAAATGAGGTACAAAGCATGAGTTTCATGATTTGGAGGAAATCGATGAAGAACATGTTCACGAACCAATCCACTATGTGCTGCCTTTCACATGTTCCAATTCGTAAAGCAAGATACCTAAAAGACCCTATGAATACCAATGATTAAAATTGTTGACAAAGGTGAGGAAACCACCAATAAGGCTAATGGCATCCAAGACACGCATCTAATCCCAATGTGTGAATAGATGTCTGCCGTCAACACAAGGGAAACCACCTAGTCAATGACCAATGATGAAATGTCGATTGTTGGGTTTAAGGTTGCTTACCAATAATGAAAGTAGGGCCATGGTGCATGATAGGGACTATAGTATCATGTGATTCTGAAAAAAAACTGAGGGTATGGCCCGAAGTAAAGTCAATAGTTTTGAGGAGTGGCCGACACCAGTTGATAGAATTCCTTTGAACAAGAGCATTGAGACATATGGAGGATTCCATCAAAGATAGACCTAATGATGAAACCATGAGATGCGTGGAGGCATCAATGAAACTCTCTCTATGTAATTGAAAGAGTAACCAGCCGGTAGAGAAGACTCTATAACGAGGTCAAATTCCTAAGGCCATGCTAATCTAGAAATTATGATGATGAATGGACCCAATAATTTTGTGCTTTGTTCAAAGGCTACACGATTACAATTAACACAAGATAATATTCTTTTTCCGCCCATCTTTTTTGTTTTTTCATGTAATAAATGAATGCTATGATGTGAGGGAGGAAATGAGTGTCTAGTGGCAAAAACTAGTTCCAATAGTGGAACATGTCTATGCTCAATGCAAGGAAATGGATGCAAGAGATGGACACTCAGTGGAATAAGCATCTCCTAGGTATAGGGTAAGAACCTAAATTGCAACTTCACACATGCTTACCTGGCATCGTGCCAACTCATATCCCTTCATTGCCAAAACATTTGCTGAACAACCTCGAAAATCCTCTTGTGTCAAGGCCCACGACCTAACCCATTATCGTGATACGGCGTGCCCACTCATGTTCTCGCGGTGTACCTAACAAACACAAAAAGGAAAGTTGTTCATGGAACAAAAAGCTATGGTCAAACCGAAACTCCCTCGCCATGAATGGCCGAGAGTTCATCCAAACCCTAGCTCCTTCTAACCTATAAAAAGAAGGGGTAGGGTACCATTTGGAGGGAGGAAAATTATAGCCAAGAAACTCCTCACTTCATTTGTCAATCCATTGTCCCAACCCTTGGCCTTTCCTCAAGACAAAGGAGAATTAAAGCAAAGCAATCGGAGGACATAGAAGAGGAGGAGCCCAGATCGATCAAGGAGCGCAAGGGTTTGCCCTTTAATTGATTGTGGGGGTTGATTCATTTTTCAAATAATAAAGAATACTTTTCCGTCCCAATGCATGAGTATCTATAGTTTGTTTAATTTATGCTTAATTTCTAACCTCCTCAAGTAGAGAAGTAGCATGCATGAAAATAGTTGTTGTTTGTCTTGATTGCGTTATCTTTGGAAGGAGCAGCCGCTAGCAAGCGTCAAGAGCGCGAACGGAGGATCTACACCGAAAGCACGCGAATAAGGTTAGTAGTTCCTTTCCATTTATGTATTGTGAAAAGAGGGGTTTTAAGTTTTGGGTCGTAGGTTAAAAAAGTACTTTTAATCTGGCCAAAATCTTCATGCAAGTCCGAATTCTAGTTTGCTATTTTGTAGGGTATTTTTCCCAACAAATGAGTTGGCTTAATCGCATCGGGAAGATACTCTTTATGGTTTTCCGGATTTAGTTGAGGCTTTTTGGGTAGTTTAAGAGATTAGATTTTCCGTTTTGCTCGGTGGTTTTTCTCAGAAGACTCGAGTCATGTGGAGCTCCGGTTCTTTATACCGCTTCTTGATCGCTTGATCTTTGCACGGACACACAGGTACACGTGCACTGAAGGTCTCAGACGCATCTACAGCTTCCTAACCTCTTACACTCGCATGTGAACGCTTAGTTGTGTGTTTCGTGAATGGTAGGAGTTCGTGAGAGTCGTAAGAGGCAGCCCTCCTTCCCTCGGCCAGAATTATACATTCTCGGGTTTTCTAGGATCCCTGCTTTGAGCCTTGTTGGTTCACGCTCTGCCTCAGTTTGTCTTTTGTGTTTTGTTATTTCTGTAATTATTTTATTTTCTGTTAGAAGAAGCATCCAAGCCTTCAAGAGACCCCGTGATCAATACCAAAGGCCTCTTCCTGTCCTGGGTCAGCTTTGTTTTTATCGTTGTCTTAGAATTTATACATACACATGACCGCATACGTAATGCATGTACACGATGCTTGCTTCACCAAAGACGCCGCTTGCACGTCAGTGTCGCTTCTTTAGTGATTTCAGTGATGGTTTGGATAAGCCTAATCAGGTAAAGGCCTATCCCTCCTTTGATGAGGTTATTCCTCTGGTGTTTGACCTCTAGGGGTTGAATAGTCGTGAAGTTAGTCCCTCTTACCCTCTTAGCCCGCTTTTTCTCGGGCTTGATAGTTGATGCAGCCAAAAGAAAAAATTTGCTTTATGGTTTTTAGGCGTTTAAGAGTCTTTGTTTTCGACAGGTCTTTACTTTGATTCTTGTGATCCAAGGCTTTGGGTTTAATTTGTCTCTTCTTAGTTCGTGCTTGCCCAGATTTCCTTTGCTGCTCCTCATTTAGCACTTAAATAAACAAATAAAAAAATAAAAAAAAAAAATCTTTGCATTTTCTTCTTTGTTTGAACAATGTGTTTCTGCATCAATAGCTGGGGAAGCTTTTATTTTTGTTCATAAGTTTTTATGCTGCATTTAGGTCAATAAGTAGCTCGTAGTCGAAAGAAATTCCTTTATGTCAGTCGATAAAAATATATAAGAAAATTTGGAAAAGAAAAAAAAGAAATCTTCTTTGCAGTGTTGTTGACGGCATTTAGTAAAAGTCTTTGTTTCCATTTTTTCATTCGCTTTTGCTTTGAAACTTACACATCATCAATTCACCTTCATACCCCGTGGACATAAGAAACTCAAAAGCAATGCTAATTTAAAATCTATTAGACTTTTGTTTGTAGGGTTCACACACTAGTTCGGGACTAGGGGTCTGATTAGGTTGGAGAGGAAACTTCTGCAAGGCCATTCAAAACAAACATTAGAGTCTGAGATAGGAGTAGAAGTCCACAAGCGGAAGTTATCCGGGACCCCTAACATAATGGATAAAACACAAGGTCACGTAAGTGAAAGGTAGCGGAGATAACCCTCCAAAGTCGGACCAAGCGAGTGGAAGGAACACATATCGAGGGCTTGTTTTGGGATTTCATTGCTTTCATTTGTCACGGGCTTCGTGGGTCTCAACTGCCTGAGGTTCCCTGTCTTCCTGCACCATTTTCTCCGATATCCTTGAGAGGTTTCGGCCCCGACACCCCGCTTCATTGTGGTTCACCCAACTTTCAATCGCACTACCGGGTGATTAGCTCGCGTCGTAAACTAGTTGCCAATCTTTTAGGGACATACACAAGTGAATGCAAGGGTATACCATGGTACCGGCGACGCATATCGGCCATACTTGCGTAGTATACCCAGAGGGTGCTCCGTGTTCAAAGCTGCACTTGCACCAGAAGTTGCTCTAGTGTTGGTTAAGCTGTAACCGCTCCAACTAGTTTAGAGTTTGTTTGTCTTATCTCTTAGGGGCTCATTTTTATGTGTGTTACTTTTGAATGCGTAGAATACCTTAGCGTGTCAAGAATATTCTCACACAGTGCAGGATCACAAGCTCCACTGGTCGCATGCCTCTGGCCCTGCCGATGGTTATACTGGAGCCACCCCTCCACCATTGAGGTGGAGGCTAGACCAAAGAGGGTCTTTCAAAGCAACCAGGTATCAAACCATTGAGCCCGAACAAATCCCGGAGGAATAAATTGCCAATCTTGGTTTGGTTGAACCCCAACCACTGATATCTGGAAATTTTTTATTGTACCAATCCAATTTTATGAACACCTTTCAGTGCCTCGCCTATGGAAACAAACGCTGTTACTTCCTCGTGGAATTCTTCCATTCCCATCGTTGTTACTACCACAGAAGCATCTCCATTTGCATATCGCCGGTCCGAAAGCCACACTCACGGTCTCGCCGCAACTACGCCGCACGCTGGACTGATCCCATCTATCATGGCAGCCATAAATCCATTCACACCTAGTGCGTCAGGTCCTCTGTTCTCATACTGTATGCTTAGTTCGGGTACAAGTCTTGCACTAACTTACTCCACTTTACTGCACTTTGTCCGGGGTAGGGAGCTCTAACGCCCTCTGCAAGGTCAACTTGGGGAATTCCTGTCCCTTTCAACGCTTTTCCCATACTGAGGTCATATCTCCTTCGTCCCCTTCACTTCAGGAGTTCAGACGCCATCTCACGGGCAGCCTGCAAACACTAGTTCATTTGGAGTCGGTAGTCAAGGAAAACCAAGGTGACACTATACCTGTGAGGTGGTTCGCCACCGCTTGTTTGGAACGGATGTTTGAACAACACTTCTATCCACCGCTTTCCCCATCCGGGGCACTCCATTTTGACATTCTACTGCACAAGGTACTATTCCTACACCGGGGTACATATACCGTGACCTTAAACTCGGGACAAGGATTTGTTCCCTCCTTTGGAATGTCATTGTGGGGTAATTCTTTTCACAAATAATGGAACCCTAGACATCTACTATGCCTTCCCATCGGGACCGGCATGGGGTTATCCTTCCCAAAGTCTGTCAAATATGATGAATGTCCAACATCCTATGTCCTTATGGGGAACTCCAATGATGTCTCCACATATGCAAAATACTTACGCTGGCCAATGCCATGGTTTCTACCAACTGGGCCGCTGTTCAAACTTTTCCCGGCAACCTAGTGCCGGGCCAAACCTGTGATCCCTTTTTCCCATGCTATCGGCAGCAACCCAAACTACCATCCCCGGCGACGTTACACTTGCCATATTTGACAAGGTTATTAAATGATCATATTTGTCACGATCCATGTTGGACCCCTATGCCAACGGGGTTGCCTCTCGTGACATTCCAAAGTTCGAGGCCAAGCCCAATGAAGATCCAAGTGATCATGTGATCACCTTCCATATTTGCGTTCATCTAACTCATTGAAAGATTAATCTGCCTGGGCCATAGGATTGTTTCAACGCGACTCATTCTGAGTACTGCTGAATGGTACATCGAAATTGGACGTCAAGATACTCTCTTTGGCAACCGGGCGATATCTTCCTTAACCATTTCCAGCCACCTGCGGATAATGACACCGCACAGAGTTGCCGCCAATTTCAAATGACACAGCGACTATGACTGGGATCATATCCCAGGAGTGGAGACGTTTCTAAGAGCTCCAATCAAAGTACCACCCTACCAAAGATTCCCGCTGAGTGGTTCCTTAAGTCTCGGGTCCCACAATTATCCAAAGATGTCGCTAATTTCAAGATTTTCTCCGGCAGATGCTACTCATGAGGGCTCAGCTTGAGCTCATCTATTCCTCACCGTTCATTATACAACATCCTCACGGATGCTCCACCATCAATAATCGATAAAACTAGACAGAGTTGGACCAATATGCCGATGGTATTGTTGGTTCAAGATAAACCAAGCCCGCCGAAAGTTCGATAAAGCAATTGCACAATTATCTATCCAACACTCGCCCGTACCCGCATCTACTTTGGTTGCTCCTCCCACCCAAACGCCGGAAGTACACTCCGCATACCGACCAACCCAAAGGCCACCCAAATGTACCAAGGGTGCCAGAAAACAACCTAAAAGAAGGGTAAGGGTGAGAAAAAACCCACTCCATAATGCTGCCGAGGGAACCACGGAAAAATGAAAGGTGAGGTATCCACACAACAAAGGAAGACCACCCAATCTATATTCTTCAATTTGCAGAGGCCTGTGGTTTGTCACACAAGAATGCTAGCGTTGACTAATCCCTTTCAAAGATGGGCGTAAATTTAACTCAAGTCTTTACAGGTTTAAGAGGGCGCCAAGAAACCTTGCCTCCTCCAAACAATTCCTCATCCGCTAACGCATATATATGGTTAGGGGTGATGCTTTATAACGACTAGAGCGCATGACTATAGTAAACCAAGTGCCTCCTCATAGGTAAAAAGATGAACTCCCATCTCTTCCTCTACAGACGAGAAGACGTTGGGAGAAACAATGACACCCATTCCAAAGGGTGCATTTAAGAAAGCTTCTACAAACCAAACGTAAGGGTCATTTAGAATTACTCTGTAGGGAGGATTTATCACAAACCCCTTTAGAAGGATGTCCGCTTGAAGTCCTCCAAAGCTCGGCCGTAGAGGAAAGCCTTGTTAGTCGCTTTTAGGCTCTACTGAGACTTGTAAACTGTACCATCATGTTAGAAACAACCAACTTAAAACCCTCATCCTTTTACCACGTAGCATTTCGATAGTAGTGGCTCATCCCATCTAAAACTTTTACATGCAATATCTTATGCACGGTGGTCGACAAGGGTGCCTCGGAATGCATGTCGTTAGCATTGTTGGAAGGCCATTGGTCAAACCATTTTGTCTCCGTCACCTACACTCCTCAATCGCTCGGGACGGTTGTTCTTCACCACATGGAATCGCCCCTTCCCCAAGTGCGCTAGGGAGGGAAGATCGTGGTAGCGTCAAGTAGAGGTAGTTGATGCCCACCTCGACTATAATATCTTGTTAGGACGGAGTTGGACTTATGCAAGTCGTGGTTTCATAGTTTCCGAGTCTCTGTTGCTCTTAATACGAGGGTCGGATAGTGACCATCGATCAATCGTCCTTCTCCAGACCACCTAAATTAGGCATCCACGGTCTCGAGGATTGATAATCCTCAACCCGGTGTCGTTAACGCAGGAGTTGTTTTGTGCCCATCCTAGATGGGTACCTTCGATTACACACCTCCTCGTGATGATGTCAAGTTTATATCTAGTCACCACAAGGTCGAGATTTTTCAAGTTTCATCAAGTTCAAGACTTAATTTACTTTGAGGATATGTGGATTCTTCCTTCCCATCATCCACGATGATGAGATAGGCACTCCTACATGTCCATGCCCTTGTCCACGGCTGAGGTTGCATACATTATTGTTTAGAAAACCTTGACCAACTCTGATCTAGATCCCTCTCAAGAGCTATATCTTGTTCTAGAGCCTATTTGGGGTCAGGTTTCTCTCGCTAACGTCCATTTGTTAGACTTAGTCTTTCCTTCCATCGGCAAGTAATCGGGCAATGACTAGTCCGGATAAACTTTGGGAAGATCTTCATCAGCAGAGATCATATTTCCTCCCAGAGTTAAGCCGGACCGAAGTAGATAATTCACTATCACCATGACGGAGATCAGCCATGTCGTGATAATCTCTTTAGCTGGCTACTGTGAAATTTTATGTTGAGGGAAATATGGTTACTATCGCTGAAACTATACCTATCAACATCTCCTAAACCTCAAGGCCATGGAGAATGCGTCTTCGCCGGAGCTGTAATTGTTCCTCCAAGAGATTCAAATTTACACGGCCTTTCAAAGAATTCCCCGCGACGCTTTTTGCCAGGTCTTGGCGAGGAAATGCCAAGTATCGACATCCGAAAATAGTTGAACATGAAATCACAACGCATCCCTGGCTAAGCATGTTCAAAAACTCATTCAAATAATCCTAAGAAAGCAGCACCCATTAAGCTTGAGGTTGAGAAATCGCTCAAGGCAGGTTTCATTTATCCCATTCATTTGACTCAATGGTACAAACCCCGCGGCTTGGCCAATAAAAACAAGCGCACGATTCATGTATGTACCGATTTGCGTGATTTGAACAAGGCATGTCCAAAGATAATTTCCAACCCCATTCATTGACCAAATCATTGATGAATGCGTGTCGGGTTGTGAAGCCTTTTCGCTCATGGATGGTTTTTCGATATAATCAAATCCAAATCAAACCCAAGACCAACACAAAATGACATTCATTTGTCCGTAGTACATTCGGCCATCGTGAAGATGCATTTTGGCCCTCAAAATGTTGGAGCACTTCCACAGGTCTTTTGCTTTCACGACCTCAAACATATAGTCGAGGCCTATCTAGATGATTTAGTATCACGCTCTCACAAGCAAACGGATCATCCCACACACCTAAGACTAATCTTCGAACGCTGCCACTACTTCAAGATTCGCTTGAATCACAACAAGTGCAAATGGCGTAACGCCGACGCTTGTTAGGTCTCATCGTATCAACAACAAGGATCATGGTCGATCCTCTCAACTTGGAGGCAATAATCCAGTTGCCCCCTAATTAATAATCTTACAACTTCAAAGTCTTCAAGGCAAGGAGAACTTCTTACGACACTTCATCACCAACTATATCGGGAATCACCAAGGGATTTATGCGTTTGCTTAAGAAAGATGTTCCCTTTTCCTCGATCTAAGCCGGGCCAATGCTCGCTCGACGATTAAAACACGCTTCACAAATCCACACCGCTAAGGCTAAATTTAATTATAAATAAAGATTTATTTTACCAGCTGCCGCAGTCAACTAGTGGCATGTGGTTTTAGTTCGTGGAAGATGATTCGCTGTAATATCGCGGATCTATTACCCGAAGCCAAGGCCTTGTAGGACCTGAACTTAATTATTCCCATCTCAAAACTTGCGCTAGCAGTACTCATGTTGTTCAATCCGCTTCATTACTATGTTCTTCGCTTCGCAAGACCATCAGCTATCGCCGTCAGGAATCCATTCCAGCATACGTTGACACGGGTTATAGGCAGAAAAAATCGCATATGGATGGTCATCCTCCAAGAATTTGACTTAGACTTCGCTTCAAAGAAAGTCCAAGAAGCCATTGGTCTTCTAACTTATTTCGAACTTCGGGTTGAGTCGCGACGCTGTGCCCGAGGGAACGCTTCTATCCGGGATATGTTTTGATTGAATCTTCAAACCATGGTATGGAGATATACCGATCTATCTCCAAAATTTGAAGTACCCCACCTCTACTGCGGATGAGCATCTACGGGATACGCCATCACGATAAGAATTATCTCATACTCGATGATACGCTGTATCTGGAAAAGGTGTGGATTGCATTCACGCCGATGTCTCACCATGAGGAGGCCGTCATGCTCAACGATTGTCAGCACCGAGCTCGTGGTGGTCATTTATCCTGCTGGCAAATGTACCTTCCAAAATATTTTACGAGCGTGCTACTTCCGCCCACACTTATCAAAGATTGTATCGAAGTCGGTCAAGAAGTGCCATCCATGCCAAATCTCTCTCGGGACGATGAGGGCACATCCAGATCCCATGTTTCCTTTTCATCACACTTGGTCCCTTCACTAAGTGGGGATTGATTACACTACATGCAACTCTCAATACCAAGGCACCGCTTATATAATTGTAGTTGTCGATCACTTCACTAAGGGGTCGGCCATGCCAACGCTTAGAAGATGATTGAGACTGCAGCCTCTCTTATTCAACCAGATTAGTAGCAACGGTTCAAGGTCCGAGAGAGATTGTCAACGATCATGGCGCCACTCGAACCAAATGATGTCCGGAATTAACATCAAATCTTAGGTTACGCAGAACATTCATCACCTTACGTACCCCTAAGCCAATGGGCGGTGCGGAAAGAAACAAAATTCTAAGACGATTCTACAAATAACCATCAAATCCACCAGTCAAACCGGCATCTGATGTTATACCGGCATTACATGGGCTTATCGTAACATCGCTAAGACCTAACCGCTCTCACCTTTCCAACTCGCTTATGGGCTAGAGGTAGGCCTTTGCTCCTATCGAATGTCAAATCCCATCTCCAAATTGGCGCGATGCTTAAGTTGCGTGACACTTCTCCGCTTGAAGAATGGTTAGTACATCTTGAGCATCTTGATGAACAGTGTTGCGATGCGGCCCTCGCTAACGAGGCTCATAAACATAAGGTCATGTCAATATGATAGGTCCGCTCATCCTCAGATTTTATCTGAAGATGACCTTGTCCCCGGTTCATGACCAAGACAAGGCGGACCTCCCGGGCGTGGAAAGTTTAAACCCATGTGGTTCTGACTTTCATTATCAAAGAGGTTTTCAAAAAGGACGCTTTATCGCTTGGTCGATTTTGAAGGAATGTTTTGGCGGAGCCTAGAAATTGTTGGGTATGTGTTATATTCTTTGCACGAAGTGGTTTTCGCCGTTTCGGGTCGACATATATTTTCGCCGTTTCGGGTCATATATCGACGACATATTTCCTTGACCACATGATATTAGGTGGTTTTCGCACATGGTTTTTTGCCGATGGTTTCTATTTCCTCGGGTTAAGGAATTAGGGTTTTGACTAATCCGTGTCATTGGGTTAGGGTTTCAGATGTCGATGGATCCTATATGTATATATTGTATTGTAAACAATAACACAATGTGTATCAATATAATATATGCTGGTTTTCCAAATTTAAGCCTGTGCGAAAATCCTCGTAATGTTTGTATTCTACATTGTATCTTTTCTGCTCTTTCTGAATATCGCTTTGCGATATTGCAATAAGGTTAGAATTTACGTAAATGGCTCTCCCTCAAGAAGTATTATTCATAGAAAGGTCACCGTGGGTAACTTTTGTAACATATGTATAGTCTTTGTACTATTATTTTTAAGCATTTCTTTTAAAAAGTGTTATGGACGGTCATTGATGTTATCTTCGGCCAATATGGCGATGTCAAGTGAGTCCTCGAGGAGTTCAAGGTACGCGGATGGTGCTAATGACAAACGCGTAGGCTTTGCCTCCGCCTTGGGTAATCTTTACACCACGTGGTCACTTTTGTTATCTCCCGGAGGTATATGCTTAGGTAACACCACAAATAATGTTGTCGAGTATAGTGCGGTTATTCAATTTCTTCGTGACACATTGTCATTGTGTATCTCTCATCTCCGAGTCTACTTAGACGCTCAACCGGTTGTGTCGCAGCCTAAAATAGAGTCTACCGTGCTCATGATCCAACTTTACACCGACGCTTCCTCTTAGGGTACGCCTCTTAGAACGCAACTTTGATTATATTACATATTTTCATGTTCCTAGGGAGATTAAAACCAAATTACAGATACTTCAGCTAATCAAATTTTAGATTGGCATCTTGCCTTACATATAAAAAGATCATGGACATAAACATGTAAATACATTTGCACACATAATCCATAAGACACAAAAGAGATAAAACCATATATAAACATCATAAAAAATCCTCAGAGTACATGTTACGGGCAAGCCAAAAAGTGGGAACAGTAATGAGTCATTGAGCTTATGCCCTCAAAAAATACAACAAGGTTCTTGTGGCACATAAAAAGTCTAAAGTATGTTCAAGGCCTATGGGCACTGTTATAATAATCTACCGCATCGCTAAATTCCTAAACAATCGGATCCATGTCGGAGGTGCCCCCACAACATGAGTCTACATGGATGGAGGCAGATCCTCAATCTCGCCATCGACCTGCGGCGAAAGTGAGCGCAAGGGAGTTCCACTCAACTTGCCTTAAGGACCCTCGCCTCCCACTGGAGGTTCCCCGCTATCGCCGCCGCTTAGTCATGGCAAATCGCTAAGCTTCCGGGTCATGGGCTTAGCGCCTCGCTCCGCGTATAGCTCCAGTCGCATCGGTCCCACATCCGCGTACAAATGTTTACCCATCAAATACTCTCGCATATAAAATGATATATATAATAAAATATACAAAATTACATATGCAAATAACAAAACAAAAACTACAAAGGTGGAGACTTACCATCTCCCCTCGGTCCTCACCAGAGGTAACGTATCTCTCGATCTCTAGAGAATTCGACCGCGATGGGTAGTCCTCGACAGCGGTGGATCATCGTGATGTACCAAGCAAGTCGCCGTCAAGGCCTCCACAAATTCCACTAATTTCACGCGGCTAGCATCACCGCCTATCCGGTGACATCATGGAAAGAGGTTATATGTCCTCACTACAACCCAGGACTCAAGCACGAAACTCTCTCAAAATAACAAAATAATAAGATAGTCCCAACCCGGGTTCGTAATCCATCGCTATACCGTCAATTGCCTCTTCATACACTCCATCAATGTGGTGCTCCAATCAAAAAAATTTGCATTCAAGAACTGGATAGCATACCATCTCAGGCGCGAAAGCCCGGGATGCACGTAATGTTGAGCCGGTAATCCGCCTAATAAGCAACAAGATAGTCCGAGTGCTGTTGGTAATCTTTACATAGGGCACTGGAACCTCTACGATCGGGTCCTACCACAAGATTTGGTCGAACTCCAGATTCACGCCCCAGGAAAAGTCTCAAAGTTGATCGTTCTCCTGAGAGGCTACCAGTAAAGTAAATAAACTTTGCAGGGTACTCCGCGATTGCCCCTCTAGTATAAAGGCCTCGTGATCGTGGTGTCGCGATCAATCAAGGTGTTCGTAGGCCTTGGTTGCACGCCAAAGGCAAGATGAACGGACATAGAAAAATTTGAGCAAACCGACCGGGCACAAAGCATCGCCACAACATTCGATCCGTGAAAGCAACCAACTTACTAACTTCTTCATGCTCCCTTCCCTCCATTGGACATACATCCCGCCAACACAACAAGGGTAGAAGAGGGTCAATACTTCTTTTCATAGTCTTTTTTCATCAATAGTACACGCTACCGCTGAGTTGATTAACAAGTACACGCATGTAGGCTTTGCTCTGCACGCAAAAGTTAGGGCCGACCTTTTAAGGTCGACGCTTCACCCCAAAAAATAACTTAAATGCTTAAATTGAAGTATTGAATAGCTAGATAAGGGAGTTTTGACTTACTTGGTCCGCGTAAGTCCGTTGCCCATCAGAGTTCTCCTAATCACGACATCTGCAAAGGGGTCTTAACTTTGTGTCAATTTCCAAATCAGCAATAGTGATAACACGCCACCTTCTATTTATAGACTTTTGGCCTTTTTTTGTCACTTTTGGCCCCTTATCATCTTCTTTATACCAAAACCATTTAGAGTGATCCAAGAGTTATAACAGGAGGGATTTGATCAGTTATTGGGACAATTTTTTGAGTTTCAAAAAATATTGACGGTCCACCAACTTGAGTATATAGGGTGGGATATCACCCCCACCTTTTCCTCTTGTTTCCTTTTCATGCTTATAGGATCGGACCATCCGCCAGACACGTAACCCGCCATATCCGCCTAAAAAGTGTCACAACTTGGTGGTAGAGCTTGCCAAAACATGGATGCCCTAGGTAGGTCCCGGGTTGCATTATGGTGTCCATGTCGCTTCTAACAACACCGCAGTTCTGGAGTCAGATATTCTTTCCCTAATATGAGTTTGAGCCTCATGTGTGCATGAGTATTTTTCACCTTTGTCTTACCCTCAGGATTCCCAAACAATAACGGGTCTCCTTTTTAAGCCCTTCGTGACTCTCTAAAAATGAAAAGATTGTTGAGCTTATCTTAGGACCTTTCACACTCGTTAAACTGAATTTTGAAGTCACGTATTTCCGGCCGTAGTTTACCCCTTTTCAGTCCGATCATTAACCGTATCTAACAAAGGTATGCTCTCATTGAATTCCCATTCTTTAGAAGAGTATCCCTGTGCATGATTTTATTCCTTTCAAATCAGGACTAAATTTATGCAAAAGAAACCCCCATGGAGTCCATAGTTAAGCTCTTTCAGACTCTAAAATTGAAAAGATCATCGAAAGTGACCTTATTCCTTTCACACTAGTTAAATTGGTCCAAGAACATTCCTGAAAAAGTCCATAGTTAAGCTTTTTCGCACTTTAAAAATGAAAAAAATGGCCGAAAGGATCTTGTCCTTGTCACACCCATTAAAATGGCTTTGAATTGACGCCTAATCGGTAAAGTTAGTTTATCCCTTCAAACCGACTAGATTATTTTTTGAAAAAGGTACCCCAATGGTATTCTCCTTTTACGTTTTTTCATAATTTCTAAATATGAAAAACCACCGAAGCTTACCTTCTTTGGGGCCTGCGAACTTACATCGAACAACGCAATATTGTGTGTTCTATCAACTTCATTTGCATACTTTATCCATCAGCCTTGTGACAGCTTGCTTCTGCAAGGCGTCTTAACACCTTTGGACACCGGAGGATTTTCCCGAGTATCGCTTTACCGTAACATCGGGCCTTGGTTCCAGCCTTGAGCTTGTATGTTTGTAACACTCATCCCTCCATTGTAACGTAGTACCCTTTTTATTCTGTTTCAAAAATTATCAAAAAGAACAAAAAATCAAATATACCCCTAAAAAAGAGGATGGGAAAAGTATTTTCTTTATTGAAGCATAATGAGTGCTCTTTGATGAAGCAATATCCGGTCCGCTTTGATCATCGACTATGGGATGTGTATGACCTTAGGAAGATTTTTCTCTATAGAGTTGTTTCCTCCAGTCTCATTTGGTTACTCTTCCAAACATATGGAGAGTTTGTGTTGCCTCATGCTCTCAGACTTATGATTAACCGATATGTTTCCTGAGTCTTATCACCTGTCGCGGCTATTATCCAAGGGAAGTTCACTAAGCCCCAGTCGCCCCTTCTTTGTCTGCATACCCGGCCATCCCGAACGCCCAATCAAGTCCTTGTTCGGAATCATTGAAGCCTTCAGTCCGACCATCAAAATTATCAAGTCCATACCGACGAAATGCCGAAGACCCTTCCAGAAGTGCGTCAGACACTCCATATTACACTCCTACCGAAGTTTTAGAAGATTTTGAAGTTGTTGCTCGAGATCCGAAGTACGCATCAGTCAATCGCCTTCTGGGAGATGTATACTTTATATGTATATCTTTCCGATTTTGAGATGTAGCTCCACTGGGTATTATTTTGCGGCTACACTTTATAAAGTCATTTGACATGGATCTACGTTGCATTTGATTGGTAGCCATGGTTCTATTTTATCCCGGCATGGTGGTTCAATGCAAGGAGACATTTTGTTATTTTGCGTAGACGGCAACCTTCCTCGGGTTCCCGGGATTCTTTGGCTCACCATTACATATCGAAATCAGAAAGATTGGTAATGTATTTCGCCA
This sequence comes from Picea sitchensis, assembly GCA_010110895.2. Lineage (NCBI taxonomy): Eukaryota > Viridiplantae > Streptophyta > Pinopsida > Pinales > Pinaceae > Picea > Picea sitchensis. Next base: position 39,095 of record SNQJ01S0077018.1, on the reverse strand, counting down.
TCAGATGCTCTTCTAACCACACAAATTGGGGCATCCGCGAGAATCTCTAAATTGCACCACACATGCTTATCCGCCATTAGGCCAACTCATATCCCTCATTGCTAAAACATCCGCTTGAACAACCTCCAAAATCCTCTTGTGTCAAGGCCCACGCGTCCTAACCCACTACTGCACGCATCGGAACGCTGGCAGCTCCTTACTCACGTACCTGCTGTACCTAACAAAACACAAAAATAGAAAAGTTCATGAAACAAAAGCAGGTCGCTTAACCTAAACTCCCGCCATGCATGTATCGAGTTCATTCAAAACCCTAGTCTTTCTAGCCTTTTAAAACAACGTGGGTAGGGTACCCATTTGGAGGGAGGAAAATTATAGCAAATAAACTCTCACGATTTGTCGAATCCATTAAAACCTAACCCCTTGGCCTTTCCCGCCAAAGGAGAATTAACGCAGCGCTTGGAGGATTTAAGAGGAGGATCCCATGATCAGGATCAAGGAGCCGTGGTCGGTCTCGACTTTGATTGTAAGTTGATTCATTTTTCAAATAATAAAAGAATACTTTTCCCGTCCCAATGCATGAGTTATCTATGGTTTGTTTAATTTATGCTTAATTTCTAACCCTCAAGTAGAGAAGTAGCATGCATGCGTAGTTGTTTGTCTTGATTGCAGGTTATCTTTGGAAGGAGCAGCGCAAGTAAGCGGTCAAGAGCGCAACGGAGGATCTACACAGAGCATCAGTAACAAGGTTAGTATTTCCTTTCCATGTATGTATTGTGAAAGAGGGGTTTAAGTTTTGGGTCGTAGGTTAAAAAGTAATTTCTTTAATGGTCAAAATCTGCATGCAAGTCTGACCCTAGTTTGCTAGTCCGTAGCGTATTTTTCCCAACAACAATAGGGTTTCAAATTGTGAAGGATATAAACAAGGCTCTACTTGGTTGAAAAGGAAAAAACTGTTGAGGCAAATGGTTTACAATGTAAAGCGAGAACCGGCTATAGGCTCAATAATGCAAGCGAGGGCATGAGATGCAATTACAACTTAATGCCAAAAAATGTCCTTTTTTATGTCTTTTAGTCTACTTGGTGTGAAAAAGGGATAAAGTTGTGCCAAATAGACATCCTTTCAAATCCAATTTACGAGTGTGAAAGCGACAAGTTCACTCAGTAATATTTTCACTTTTTGAAGACGAGTTGGAAAAGCGCTTAAATTAAAGTCGTTTGGGAGTCTTCGAGGTATAAGGCAGCATGTTGATAATTGAAAAATGTGGCTCAGCATAAATTCATGTACTAGCTATGAGGGACTCCCGATCCTATGGAAAAAATCTCTGCATGGGCACCAAGTGAAGTAGGGGATCTAACTAGGGAACCCATGTTTGGTAAGTCTCTACCACTTGATAATGACACGACTTCTAACAGATGGAAGGTTATGTGTCGCAACAAATGGGTTCGTACCTAAGGCATAAAAAGTGGCAGTTATAGGATAATGCAAAAATGCATAATGGAATGGATACCTATCCTATATGTTGGGTAATGAAAATACCTACCCGCGGTGACGAACGACCAACATAATGTTGAAATCTGCAAGAATCTCTGGTGAAAACTACAAAAACCAACTCAATCCACCTTTGTATTAGTCCATTAGGCAAAAAAATGGCTCAAAACTATAGAAAGTGGGTAAAAATTATTTATAAATAGTAACAAAACCAAAAATTAGTATACCATTTTGATTTTTAACCCAAATAGTGAAAATTGGACTAAAATACCTCTGATATTCAAAAGGTGATTGCGGGAGCGTCGGGCAACGAAATCAGAAACCGTCTGGACCAGGTAATTCTTCTTCCCTTCCTCTTCATTTCTAGTGGATTAAATTTTTAAATTAGGTTTCAAATTTTGAGAAATTTAGGGCGCAAATTGTGTAATTTGGTGTACGTGGGTTTTCCCTTATCGGGTCATGTATACGATGGGTTATACGCACCTGTGCAAACTATAGGACGCGTATACCTCGCCCTATATGTGATTGTAATCGAAGAAGCTCACGTACAAGCATGGAATAAAATATTTCTAAGGTTGCTAACTCAAATTTTGACTGTCTTTGGCATGATGGTTCCTGAATGGAGAGAAAGAGAGCACGAGGAGGTCGATGTTGTTGTGGATCGAGATCTGGGGGCCCAAATGGCCTTAAAGAGATGTGGATTATATAAATTTTGGGCACTCAAAGGAATGAGGGCCCAGGTGAGGTTTCTCAAGATGCTTGTGGGTTACTGGAACCCTAAGAGTAAAAGCTTCAACCTCGATGGGAAACCATTGAGGATTGAAGTAGAGGATGTCTACCTTTTTACTAGATTATCACATCGAGGAGAGGTTGTAAACCTCAAATCACGGGGAGCAGGAAGAAGAATGAAAATAGAGGAGTACATCAATGCCCACTATGTAGAAGGGACTTCGAAGGTCGGGAGTCAACTCCCTATCTGGGCGATAAACAATATCAACCTGAATATTGTTGTTCTTGTATTAACCAGGATCACAGGTTCGGCCTCATTGCACCAGGCATTCAGGTTACTCATGTTCTATGTAGTACAGTGTATGAGACCCACAGTATATGATTGGTGTACCTCACTACTGGAAAACATGAAGAGCTAGTTGACAGAGTGCAAACAAGGGAGTAAGAGGAATTTTGGTTTTGCCTCTATCTTATGCAGTTTCTTCTTTGAGCGGGTTCCAAGTTTGGGACCTAGAGTCGAGATTCTTCCGAGAGGACCTCGTGATCCATCCATGGAACGGTGGACCGAGGTAATGAGGTAGTAGGTGGGAGGTAGGGTGCCCACACCCTACAACGAGGGTTTCTTCTACCGATGGTAGCGACAGGTCCCTTCCCTAGAACACTATCCCTATGCGGGGATAGACTTTCGAGGAGATCCAGACATGCCACTTCCACCAAGGTCCGCCTATGGTGACATAGGTATGTCAAATGTTTTTAAATATTTCATTTTTTTTGTATTTTTGTATAATAGAACAAAAATATTTTTGGATGGTGCTTAAGTACTAACTAGAAACTTGTGTAACGCATATGTGGGTTCGTGATGGCCGGAAGGGTTTCCTCAACATTGACGGAGGAACCGGGGAGACGAGGTGGAGGGAGTAGAAGTTGAGAGAGTCCTACAAAACATGTAGGGCAACCTGTCTCGTTTGAATCATAGGATTCCCATGGTTCAGGTAGAGGATCTGCCTGAAGCCATGCAGCGACAGGTGGTTGGTGTGCCTAGAGATTAGGTGCGACTCTTTCAGCATCTCGCAAATGTTGTAGTTTGTTACCATGACACACATCCGATGCCACAGGCATAGATGTCGTGGATATTGTAGTATCGGTTGTATATGTGTATTGAGGGTATTACCCTCAATTTTGTACTATAAACACCATATTTTTTGAAATATATATAAAAAGGGATCTTCAGCTTTACTTATATTTTACAATGTGTACATTCATGACATGGTTTTCTTTGCTTTAGTTATGTGAAAAAATCCAATCTAAAACAAAATTAGCATAAGCATCGGATACATGATTAGAACTCCTAGGAATGTGATAATAAGTAATAAAATCAAACTATCGTTCTAAAAGATGTACCCATAGGAATCGATGGAGTAAAGCAAGATCACGCACGTGGTAACTATCGTTCAACTGACATACTACTAACTGGGAATCCAGGTGAACCTCTAATGAGTGAATACCATGCGAGATAGCATCCCGCAAAAGTTCTATAACGACGCTATATTCAGCCACATTATTCATGGATGGCCCTAGGCATACGCCACCTAAAGAGACCAGTAGACCCTCGGATGAGTAAACCACCCAAGCAGTGGAAGCCAATTTTTGTGTATGACGACTGGCCCCATCTGCGAATCCTATATAGACCGAAGACTTCATTGACATCTGCAAACCAAGGGAAAACTTGATAAGCAAGATGAATATGAAAAGAAAGGGAAAAGATATATACACTAGAATACATTAGTAAACAAAGAGTTTCGCCCAAGCTTGGGGCTCAAGCATAATATCTTTTCAAGTAGAGCCCATTCATGGGTTCAACCAACATATTCCCTTCATAATCTTCTAACTCATAGGCTCCTTTTTCTAGAACATGTCACACGATATAAGGAACGTGCCACATGGGTTTAAACTTTCCTGCCCCCAGTGGTTCTTTGGCTTGATCATATAAGAGGACCAAGTCACCCTCAGCCTACAACCAAGGATAGACAGACTTATCATACCAGACCTTGACACGTCTTTTGTTCGCCTCGATAATATTATAGGCGTCTCGACGCTGCTCGTCAAGACTCTCTAGGTGTAAAAGGCGTCGCTCGATATCAGAAGTGTCAGGTAGGAGCATGATTGCCAACTTCAGAGAAGGGATTTCGCATTCAATAGGTAATATCGACTCCATAATGTGTACTAACTGGAAAGGGGCAAATTCGGTGGTAGTATTGACTGAGGTTCGGTATGCCCAGAGTGTGGAATATAGCATAATCCAGTCGGACTTACTCTAGGTGACAGTTTTTTGCAAAATGGTCTTGAGAGACTTGTTGACGGCCTCTACTTGTCCATTTTCCTCGGGGTAATAAGGAGAATAATTACCATGTCTAAACCCCAGCTTAGATGCTAGCTCTTCCATCATTTCGTTTTGAAAGTGTCTGCCATCATCAGTGACAATCTCACTCGGGATACCGAACAGGGCGATAATTTGATTGAATACGAAGAAGTTCGAAGTCTTCCCATTGGATTTAACTGTAGGCATGGCCTCAACCCACTTAGTAAAGTAGTCAACATCCACGATAATGTGTTGATTCCCCCCAGCCAAAGTTGGGTTGCAATCCACGAAGTCCACCCCCCACTTGGTGAAGGGACCGACGGTAATGACTAGATGAAGAGGGGTTGGATGCGAGCACATTTTTCGAGTGAACACCTTGCAGGGATGACACTTCTTAACTACTTCAATACAATCTTTAAAGATAGTAGTCAAGAAATAACCGACTCACAAAATCTTTTGGTTTGTCGCAAGCCTGGATAGATGATCGCCACAAGCCCCACTGTGGAAATCGTTCAGTACTGACTCAGCCTCTCTGTGAGTTAAAAAACAACGCAAGATATTGTCTATTTCTTGGTGGTACAAATTGTCACCGACGATAGTATAATTCTTAGCTTGGTACCTTACACGCTGTCGGTCATCTCATGAGAGATGTTGAGGGAAATTCAAAGTTTGAAGCTAGAGAACAATGTCTCATACGAGGGGTCAGACAACGAGACAAGAAAAATGTGTTCATCCGCAAACGAATCAACATGGATAACATCCTCATCTAATCATGGAAAATCGGGTATTAACTCCATGAAGACTAGTGATTTCTTGGATTTCGCAAAAGCAAAATCAAGATCAAACTCTTGTAAAATGACAATCCATTTATTATATTTTTCCCCTATGATACGCCTGGTAAGGACGTATTGAAATGGATTGACATCGGCAACCACAGTAGTCTTGCAAAGTAATATATAATGACGCAAACGTTGGACTGCGTGGACGACAGCCAAACCTAGCTTTTCAACATGGGAATAATTAAGTTCAAGACCGACTAAGTTTCGACTGAGATAGTAGATGATGTGCTCGTGGAGCTCATCATCTCCCTGAACCAAAACCATACCAATCGTCTCCTCAGACGTGGCGATGTAAAGCAAGTAATCTCTATTGTAGTCAGGAGACTTCATCAGAGGCATCGATACCAAGGCTTTCTTCAAAGAATCGAAGGACTCCTAGGCTCGCTCATCCCAAATAAAAGGGGTGTCCTTCTTCAAAAGACACATGAAACCCTTAGTGATATTGGCATAATTTACTATAAACTGACGAAGAAAGTTAGTTTTCCCCTGTAAACCTTGAAGTTGTCTAATTGTGCATAGGGGAGGAAATCGAAGTATTGTCTCAACCTTTAGTGGATCTACCATGATCCCAGTCTCATAAACTAGAAATCCCAAAAGACGACAAGACCTAACGCAAAATATGCACTTGTGAGGGTTCAACCGGATTCTATAGTAACGACATATTTCGAAAACAAGTCAAAGGTGGGTAGTGTGATCCGCTCTCTTGCAAGAGTGAGCAGCAAGATCATCAAGGTAAGCTTCGACTATGTGCTTAAGATCATGAAAAGTGAAGGTCATGGCAGGTTGAAATGTTGCTCCGGTGTTTTTAAGGCCGAAAGGCATTTTCCGGTATGCGAAAGTACCCCAAGGACAAATAAATTTTGTCTTGTGTTGATCCTCGGGTTTGATTTGAATTTGGTTATATCCTAAAAATCCGTCCATAAAATAAAATACTTCACTTCCCACACACTCGTTGAGAATCTGATCGATAAAAGGTGTCGGGAAGTTGTCTTTAGGACAGGCCTTGTTCAGGTCACGAAAGTACATACATACATGGATAGTTCCTTGCTTCTTATTCACTGAAACGGGGTTGGATACCCATTCAGTCAAGGGAACCGGGTAGATGAAGCCAACATTAAGTAGCTTCTCCACCTTTACCTTAATAGTAGGGGCCTTCTAGGGATTGACAGCTCTAAGACATTGTTGAACAATTTTAGCATCCATATAAGTCCTAATCTCATGTTAGATAGTATGAGGGTTAGTTCTTGGCATCTCTTCATATGAACAAGCAAATACATCTCGAAATTCCTTGAAGAGTTCAGTGTAGATCAAGATTTCTTCTGGCAAACAATTTGCACTGATATTTATGTTTTCAACCTTGCCAGGGGTACGAGAGATATCGATCATGACGGTAGGATAAATACTCGCCATATTTCCTTCGACATAAATGTTGTATGTATCAAGTGAATTACGACATGACTGACTGTCTCACTCAGAGTAGATCGAAAGTCATCTTGTTTGATTCCTTCAAGCTTTGGGAGAAAATAAGAGCAGTGATGCATATAATCCCAAGGTTTGTCAAAACCATTCATGGATTCGATGATAGCTTTGTCCAAAGGCAAAGTCTCATAGAGTAAATCATGTGAACAAGACAACGAAGTGGTCCACACGGGCCTAAGAACGAGATCCTCCTTGTTCGTTGGTGAGGTAACCGAATTGGGATCGGCAGAAGAGTCAAGAACAACTTGATACACAATATTTGTTGTCATTCCAACATGCAACTGACCTTCACAGGATTAAGTCAGGGAAGGTAGGGTCCATGGATAACTAAAATAGGAAGTGTGGAAAGGAATGGACCTCCCTGTCAAGATGGACCTACTAGACATGGTGTAAACGTGATGACTTGGAAAGTACCCATAAGGGAAGAATACATTTCGACACTGATATTCTCATTTGTCGACTGAGAATTGTTGATCAAAGGGATCGATGGTCCAATAGATGCATTAGGACTAGAGTACGCAAAGGATAATTGGACGATCGTCGCGATATTCCCTTCAAGAGGAAAACAAAGAGTACGGAAGACGGACGATACGATGACGACCATAGCATGGGTCCAATTGCATCCTAGTAACAGGTTATAATCAAGAGGCGCATCAACTACCTCTACCTCCACCTCTACCGTCTTCCCACCTAACTGGACCGGAAAGGCGGGAAGAATATCGTGAGGGAAAAAGGAATGACCGTCAAAAGCATTCAACATGTTCGATGACTTGGAAAGAGTCGAAGAACTGAGAGCTTTCAAAAAGATCAAGGACATCACACACTTAGCAACGCCTTCATCAACAACCTTACACTTGATGGTATACTTTGAGTACTCCATGTGGATTTGGAATGCCACATGCTAAGGCAAGCAAAGCTTCACATCTGTGACGTCAAACTTGATAACCTTTGAGCCACTAGGTTTTATAGCACCTAAAGCAGATATTAGGGCATTCCTCTGTGAAGGACACGTCTAGAGTACCTCCAAAGCCAACATCTCACAAGGGGTTTGACCCAGGTCCTCAACAATAGGGTAGTTATGGGCGGCTCTAGCATTTGGATTATAGGTAGAGCACTTGAATACTCCTTTCAAAATACGAGGCAGCGGCTCTGGTTTTTCAATCTATAAAGTCATCTCTGGAGGAAGAGGAGGAGATTCTAGACTGGGAATAGCTTGTGGAGAGATATAGTCTCGAGATCGAGTGGCTACATTAACTTTCACATCGACCATATTGATACACAAATGGTCGCCATCTTGCAAAGACGGGTTTTGACTCCCACCAGTCGCATTTCCAACATTTGAGGAACTTGAGGCCATGTGTTGGTTATGTGGAAATGGATTTGTCAACACGGCGGGAGGTAGAGATAATAGCCTCACAGCTTCCACAAGTTTGGGGCATAAATGGGTAAGGTGATTGTTGAGGAAAATATATGAATTAATCTTACTCAAGCATTTTCAGATTCTTCTTGGCTAAAGCAAAATAGACGGGAATATCACCCTACGTTTATAGCCATCAAAATTAATATCCTAACTCACAAGTATTGATTACAAGTTCTTAGGCTGGTTTTTATAAATAAAATCTCGCTGAAAAATTCATTATTTATGTGTTTTTCTGAACATAACAGATGCTGAAATAAATATAGAGACAGAAGAAAAGACACAAAGTCGATACTCAAGACAGATGAGACATAAAGAAATCCTTTATTTCATTCCAATTCATCAAAGATTCATTCTCTTTACAAAATTTTGTGAAGAAGTTTTGGACCAAAGTCAAAATTAGACGTCCCCGATGAAACATACAAAAGGACCTCTGACAGAAAATCAAAAACTGAACTCTAAAAGTTGGATTAGCTTGCCACAGATTCTTGCCCACTAGACTCTGCACAATAGCCTTTGTCAGTCATGAAAACTAATTCACAATCATACAAGTCTACACAGACTATCAAAGATAGATCAACACCTCTCAAAAACAAGTGTTTGAATGATGTAATTCAGCCCTGAATCTTGTTGTCTACAATAAGACCCGTCTATCATAAAAACGAATTAGGCTTGTGATAAATTAAGGAATGAATGAAAACTGAAATATCTCAACACAAACTCAAAGAGCAAACCTTAGTATGCTTCTCCTTTTATTCTCCCCTGCTCCTCCCTTTCCTTTTTGCCTTTAAGCAAATTAGAATCGGTTGAAGTAGTTGAACTACTTCATTAGTTAAGTTAACAAAAAACTCAACCAATTTTTTAGTTAGGGGGAAAAGTAATAAATCATAATAAGGGTTTTAAATAAATAATAACTAGTATGTGGGACCCCTTGTGAATCCCCTTTAACAATCATAACACAACTAGTTAATTAAACAAAACCATCCCTCCTTGTGACTCCATTCATCTCATTCATGTTTGACAATTTATCACATTGATATTTGAAATTATTTTCAAAAATATATTACTCATATATCCAAAAAAACATGTTGTCCTAAAATTCAGAAGTAAAATGTTCTCAACAATAAATAAAACTTAAAATCCATATTTTCCAATCTATGAGGCAATCTTTTCCTTGTTGTTGCTATCACCTTTTAATCTCTCTGAATTTGCCTTGGGCAATGTGGAGCCTTTAGGCTTAATCTCGTTGATCACATGAGAGCAATCGTCCCTCAAATGCATGCGGGAGGACACAGATTTATCAGAATCATTTGAAGGTGAGGAAGGGGAAGTACTAACTCTCCCTTTGTCAGGGGCATGGTGGGCCTTGGTTTTCAACCTTTATCTTGAAAAACTCATTCCTGTAGGCATAATTGATTAGCAAGTAGTTTCTTTAGCAACCATACATGACAACTCTTTTAAAAATATGAAATAAATTTTGGCTCAATAACATATCAGACTCATGCAATCCAATCCATACAATTGTTTAGTAGTCATTTATGAGGAGGGGGTGAATAAGGGTTCTGGGATATCTGAGGGGTTTGTATTGAGCGAAAAATGTTAAAATGAGGGGGAAACGAACATGGTTACTGCTCACTGACAACAAACAATTAACTGAAATGTAAACCAAAGAACATATCATTGTAATCCATCCCTGTGATCTTAAATTTTCACAATACAGAGCTCCTCTTAAATGTAATTAAATTTTAGGAACAGGGAGTGAGTAATGAATATGGGAAGGCGAGGGGATTGTGATTAACGAAAAGTGAAATAATGGTAGGGAAAAAATGGATATTGTTCATAAAATTAATTAAGTAAACCATAAAACCATTATGTATTTAATGCAAATGTTTCAATACTAACCAAACAATTTATGTGATCGATTAAACAATCACTGTGTGTAATTTAACCATTACTAAGTGTTAAACTTGCTCATTGTTCACATTTAAATCCTTAACACCTCCAATTAGTCATAGTGTCATCATACTCAAATAATATGCCTTTCAACAACCTGTATAAAAATTATGTGTCCTCCCACTTCTTCTTTTAAACATTTAAATAATCCCAATGAACACACCGCCATTTGTATCGAATATGTTCAGCATCCAAACCATCAACCATCATCATAAATTAAACCTTTAAATCAAACACAAACACAAGCTCTTTTAAAATTGTGTCTGATTCCATTCCTCTAATCAATTTAACATTTAAATTGCAACAAGACCATATTGTTATAGAACCCGTGCCCATCTCTGATGGTGTAATCACTTATAGGATGCACGATATCCATAAAAAATACACAGTAGGCAATCAGGTCACAAATATCAATTCTTTAAATTGCAATGATCTTGATCGAGCAATTTAAACGCCCAGTAACAACAACCATCATTTAAATTCATAATACATTGTAGAAAACATACAACTCAATGCATAGCGCAAGGAAACATATTCCCAATCAAACCATAAACAAATGTTTGAGTTATTAATCCAACACAAGGAGGCAGTGACTGTATGTTCGATTCCATTTCCCAAATCAATCAATTAAAAGCATGCTGAGACATTGAATCAACTATCACGATAAATGAATACAGTTATTATACACCAAAAATCACTTTGGACTTCAACTGTGTAATCAACCTAATCAACAAAGATGATCCCATAATCAAACTACTATCGACGCTACTCCACAAAAGTCAACAATATACCTGGCCGGAAATAACTGGTTCATTTATCAAAATCGGGCTTGAATAATCAAGGGTTCCCTCTATGGATCAACACGGGGAGATTGGAGTCGACCACCCACAACAAGTGAGAAACTTTCGAGACAATACAGTGGACACACATGCCATATCACCAATAGCTTCGTAGACAGGGTGACAGTTCACGAGATAGGAGAGACTATGAACAGAGGAGAAGAGCCTTCTTATAATAACACTGAGAACACGCAAGGCATAACCCTCGTGCTTTTCCCAATCAACCTGTGTAATGCTGATATAAAAATAGAGCCACGAAATAACAACCAACCTTAAATCCATCATCTTGGCATAATAGCCACCCAAATCAACTCTGCAGAAACCACAATCATATACGAATCCACGACCAGGCGAAAATGATAGCAGTGACCCACGGTAGTTCAAAATCAAACGCAACAACCAAATACGAATGGGTATGTTCACAAGAACTGTGTGGAAATGGCCAACAAGCCTGAACCGAATGAAACCCTCCAAGCAAAACCCATAATACAATAGAGAGCCTTCATGGCTTCTACCACAAAAAATTATTAATGAAATTGTGACTTCAACTATCCAACCCTTTCATTTACAGTGAATACACACGACCAACCATTCCAGAGAAATGTCACAAGTCTACATAGTTGTTAGTCTCAAGAAAAGCACAGACCCACACATCACCGAGCCAATATCTATTTCATAACCAAAGTGGGTTCGTGGATGGCGAAAAAGACATACAAGTAAACAAAAAGCCTTAAAAATGTGATCTTGGCCGAGCAGTTCTTCCTTTGCCTGAAAATCGGAGCTTAACCACAACGAAACACAATTGAACAATAGCCAAGCTAGGGTGACGGCCAGTCGGAGAGGTATGGAGTGACGTGCAGTAAATGCATGTCGCTTCCATCCTCCACTCATTCAATTACTTAGTACATGCCAGCCAACTCTCCATTAATCCATTCAATTAATCCATGCATCGAAACCAACATCCATTACTTGCCAAATGCACCACCATAAATCACATTAACCAATGCCAAACATACCATAACGTGTATCAAACATGCCTTCACATGACTCAATATATCGCATAGCCATTAACATTGTTAGTTAGGACTAACACCATTCCCTTTAATAATCAGCCGCAAGCTTCTGGTAACGCATGGCAAGGGATTACAATCTACATATTTAATAACAATAGAAGAAGAGCCGAGAATTGTGAAGGGGAAACCCTGGAAAATGCGCGCATGCCCCTGACCGAATCGCTAGGGGTTTGAGAGTGCCACCATGGAAGCCCAGGGAGGGGAGTCGTTGCCCCCTCCTTCCCCCACCTCCTCCTTCAAACGACTGGTCGAATCCTGCAGCAAAAAGACGACCGCCTTAGAAGGCCCGAGCTTTGTCAAGAAACTGAACGATATTCCAGAGATCGATCTCCCTCCGGAATACCCAATAAAAGTCGCCCTGTCTCTCTCTGAAAGAGGACTCATTGGTCAGTTCATGGGACTCTGTCCCTCAACCAGATCCACCGACAACTGGATTCAACGCAACTGGAGACCCCTGATAAAAAATAGTGTGACATGCTACGCGGTCGGGCGAGGATACTTCATTTTCGAATTTATCTCCCAGGAACATAGAGATATGATTTTCAGAAACGGCCCATACTTCATGGGCACTCAAGGTCTTTACCTAAATAGATGGACCCCGAATTTTGACCCTGCCTCAGAAGTCCCCAAGGATGTCTCGGTCTGGGTAAGACTTCCCAACTTGTCGATCCACTGCTGGAATCCCTCCTCGCTTCAGGCAATAGGCAATGGACTTGGGCGCTACATCGACCGAGCAGAACCTAGAGACCAATATTCCTGTGCGCGGATCTGTGTAGAGGTAGGCCTACCAGAGGCAATAAATTTGAAGGTCGGCAACTGGCATCATTTCCAAAAGTTGGACTACGAACAGCTTCCTTTCAAGTGCGGAGGCTTCCATGAATAT
>SNQJ01S0077018.1:9632-24118 GCA_010110895.2 Picea sitchensis | reverse complement strand
AACTGGGATGCCTTCAAGTACCTGGGAGTCCCAATCTTTAAATATGCCCCAAGAGTTTCTCACTGGAGCCATCTTGCAGAAAAACTCAAGAATAAATTCACTTCCTGGGGGGCCAGCTGGCTGAACTTAGCAGGGAAGACAGTTCTGATAAAGGTTGTAGTGGCTAGCCTCCCCATCTATCAATGTTCGCTCTTGTTAGCCCCAGCCACAGTTATCCAAAATCTTGAGGCATTCCAGAGGCGTTTCTTGTGGGAAGGAGGTAGGCAGGAAAAGAAGAAGATGCACCTGGTTAGTTGGGAAAAAACCACAAAATCCTACATGGAAGGAGGTCTCAATTTTAAAAACACGAGGACCCAAAATCTGGCGTTAGGGGAAAAGCTTCTCTGGAAAATGATCACCGGAAAAGCCACTTGGAGCAAACGAGCGCTCTGGAGGAAATACTTTCGAGGGTCTCGGGACAGAAGTTTAGAACTCCCATGTAAGGAGGTGAAAAGCTCTCCCATCTTCGCGTTCTGCAAAAAAGTGCTCCCCCTCTTCACACCCCATCTAACTTGGGTGCCGAGAAATGGAAGGAAAATAAAAATCTGGACAGACTCAATAATGGGTGACCCTCCATCAGATCAGCGCCAGGACCTTCAAGGCCTCAAAAGATGGATGGACAGCCAAAACATCTTAACACTCTCAGATATTTCAATTTGGGGAGATGAACGGCCTCACCCCTGGCAAGGGTGGGCAGTCCCAAATAGGCCAGTTGTACTAAACAGTCAATGGGAGGCTCTCAAGCAGTGTCTCCAAGGGAAAGCCCCACTAAAAAAGACAGGCAAAGACGATCAAGGTTGGGGCAGGAATGCCAGGGCTTATACCACAACAGAGGGTTATCATCTCCTCAACTCAGTCCCCACCGCAATGCCAAATCCAGCAATTTGGAAAGCAGTCTGGAAATATTGTTCCCTCCCAAAAATAGATCTCTTCAACTGGACCTTGGTGCACAAGAGTGTCCCAACGGGGGAGAATCTCCGAAGAAGGGGCTGGGAAGGACCCTTTAGGTGCCCTCTCTATCTCCATGAAGAAGAAACAACTGACCACCTTCTTCTAAACTGCAGCTATGCAAAAGAAGTCTGGTTGAAGGTAACAGGCCCCCAACCAGCCACCAACTTCCCTCCTGATGTAATAAGCCTGCTCCTCCAATGGGAATCCTTGTTCCCCTTTGCCGACAAGAAAAGAAACCAAACTCTTTGGATTTGGGGATTACTTCCAAAGTTTGTTCTATGGAATCTCTGGTTAGAGAGAAATCATAGAATTTTCAGAGACAGCCAATTAAGTGAAGACAAAATTGCCATAAAAATTCAAGCAATGTTGGGGGAATCAGCTGCTCACCTCTGTCCCACAGTAAATTTTCACAATTTGGACGAAGAACAGGGGAGCTGGATAGCCCAGTTCAACATACAAGAGTCAGAAAGCCAACAAGGAAGTCATCTAATGCAAGAAAGCTGGGAGATCAGGGAAAGTGAAAAGGAATTTGCCAAATGGAAAAGCAAAATCACAACGCCTATCCTCCACTTCGATGGGGCCTCGAAGGGGAACCTAGGCCAGGCTGGGGGAGGGGGCATTATTGAATATCCCAGACAAGACATAGCTACGCATTATGCTCTTGGTCTCAGTATAGAGTCCAACAACAGAGCTGAGGCCTTGGCTCTCTGGCAAGGTTTGCAACTGGCAGTTAAGCTCAGAACACAGGATTTGGCAATTATAGGTGATTCCAAAATAATAATCCAGGCTATGATCAAGCGCTCAACTACCCAAATCATCAAGCTCAACAACCTTCTTGATAAAATCCGCCTTCTTTTAAGAAAGTTGAACTCCTATCANAGGGCAGTTAAGCTCAGAACACAGGATTTGGCAATTATAGGTAATTCCAAAATAATAATCCAGGCTATGATCAAGCGCTCAACTACCCAAATCATCAAGCTCAACAACCTTCTTGATAAAATCCGCCTTCTTTTAAGAAAGTTGAACTCCTATCAATTCTATCACGTGTTAAGGGACTTAAATCGTAGTGCTGGTAAAGAAGCCAACAAAGGCGTGTTATTGGATGCTGGAACGCTGTCAGTCAATGGCATCATGGAAAATGTGAAGATCCCATGAACCCACGCAGCTCATGGGCACACTTCCAAATGATAGACCGCGTAGAAGAAATTGTTGTAAAAGTCTTTGTAAGCAGGCTCTATAAGCACTCAGGCAGTTTGTTTCAGCTGAACACAATGTTGAAACAGAGCTGGTTGAAATACAATGTTGTAACAGAGCTGGAACACAGTGCTGAAACAGAGCTGGAACACAGATGCTGGAACACAGTGTTGAAACAGAGCTGGAACTTTTGTTGAAACACAGTGTTGTAACAGTTGAAACACAGTGTTGTTACATATGTTGAAACACAGTGCTGTTACATATGCTGAAACACAGTGCTGAAACAGAGTTGGAACAGAAGCTGAAACACAATGCTATAACAGAGCTGGAACACAGTGCTGAAACAAATCTGGAACACAGACACTGGAACACAGATGCTGGAACACAGATGCTGAAACACAGTGCTGAAACAGAGTTGGAACCTTTGCTGAAACAGCTGAAACACAGTGTTGTTACACATGCTGAAACACAGTGCTGGAACAGTTGCTGATGCTGAAACACCGCTGTAACAACTGCCGAAACAGTGCTGAGTCATTTGCTGAAACAGTGCTGAGACTTATGCTGAAACAGTGATTGGAGATCCGGCAGTTAAATTTAGAATAAGCACAGGAACTAGGTTCTCTCACCAGTCTACAGCTTTAGAAGTAGAATGGATCAAAAAGACAGGCCCGAAGAAACTCGGGGCCATTTTGTAACTGAATCTGTGGCTTTGCCACCCCCTAATATAAACTATAACCGTTTTCGTCAAAAAAAAACACCATTCCCTTTAAACTTTAAATGCATAGTAGTATATTCCTTTCTTTTGGATTTTGTTCATATTGCTTTATTTCTTTTCAATTGCTCTTATTTGTTGCTACTAACATGTATCTTTTGCAAATGTCACAAGTAATAAATCAAGGGGTAAATAGCAAGGTAACAACGGATATCATAAGCCATTATGGCATGACATTAGAGCCTAGAGCATATATTATCCATCATGTAGATCCCTCTAAGCAGTGTCGAACAACAGCATAAATATCAAATTGTAACCTAATCTTCCAATCCACAAGGGGGTCCCACCTACTAGTATTATATATATCATTAGTTTATAATTAATAGGCTTTAGCAATACTTTGCGGGCGAAATCCTCATTGTGATTTTATCGTCAACAAATTGGCAACTCCACAAGGAAATTTGTTTTCAACAAATTTAGAACTCAGAACACATGGTTGCCCAGACCAAGAACAATAGATCAAGAAGATATAACCATGATGATTATGCAACAGGGGGAAGTGAGCGGATTTAATGGAAAAATGACTGGGAATTTGGGAATAACTCATGAAAAATGTTAAGTATGAGGGGATTTATCCATGTATGCATAATCATTCAACTGGAATCTGCTCTTTACTCCAAGGAGAAAAATTTATGGACTTGCTCTTTTAACTCTAAAATGGATGAAGAAAAGGAAAGCAGAAGCGGGAGATAACCAATTTCTTTATAAGACAGAAGTGAAAGCAGATAACAAATTCAAGTGTTCTTTCAGGGGAAACATCGTAACAGATGTGTAATATTGATTGTTATTGACTAACAATGCCTTGCAGGAGTGTCACTGTGGCAGAATTGATCCAATGTCTTATTTTTTACCAAAATCAACTAAAAGATGAAAAAGAAATAAAAATCATGACAGAATTAAGATTACAAAATTTAAAACAAGAGAAAATAAAATGACAGAAATGTAAAAGCAACAGGAAATTATTTAAACTACCGTAAAAGTAGAAATGAAAAACAGTGAAAAAAAAAACAAGCAGAACTAGACTACTAGTATACAAAAAATCCAAATAGCGTCAGAACTCTTCAAGTTGGTTATACGTAATGTTTCAAGTGAAAACCGTTAGTGTTGTAGGAAAACAATCACTCCTGTAAATCCTTTAGAATGTAAGAATTATTACCCAGGATAAAGGCGATCTTGAAGGGGCCCAGCCATAGTTTTTGAAATTGTGAACGTCTTCCCCTATCAGTGTGCGTTGAATCCCACAGCATCACCTTTTCATTAAATTTAAACTTAACAATTTTGACACTCTTGTTGAAATACTTCTTAACAGCCTGTTGTCTCCTTTTTATATTATCCAAGGCAAACATCCTTTTCTCTTCTAAATCTAGGAGTGCATTTATCCTTTGTGAAATATTAGAAGAATTTAATTCTTCGATCTGTAGCATCAACCTTAAGGAAGAAAGTTCCAGATCAATAGGCAAGAGGGCTTCTTGACCATAGACAAGTTGAAAAGGGGTACAACTAGTGTTTACCTTGGCGGTCGTTTGACCTGCCCAAAGGGTGTAAGAGAGGAGGGTGTGCCATTGACGAGGCTTATCTTCGATGAGCCTTTTGACGATCCTCACCAGATTTTTGTTAGTAGACTCAACCTTCCCATTTCCTTGGGTATAATAAGCTGATGAGGTGAAATGTTTAACCCCCAACTTAGCTAAAAATTGGGTCAGCTTAGCAGAAATGAAAGTGGGACCATTGTCTGTAATAATTTCCAATGGAAGACCAAATCTGGAAAAGATATTATTTTCAAGGAAAGAAATTACCTTATCATCTTTTGAATGCTTAAGTGGGACAACTTCAACCCATTTTGTAAAATAGTCTGTGGCTGTCAAAATAAAAACTTGTCCTGCTGAAGATGGGGGATTAATAGGACCAATAAAATCCAATCCCCACTTTGAAAAGGGAAAGTCTGGGAGGATAGGTTGTAATGGCATGGCTGAACGACATTCTTTCCCAGCAAATTTTTGGCACTTGTCACAAGATCTCGAAAAAACATAAGAGTCACGAAAGATTGAAGGCCAATAGTATCATTTTCTAATAATCTTGAAAGGAGTGGTTTTAGCAGAAAAATGGCCTCCTACATGAATGACTGGATCTGAAGAACCATGAGTTTCTTGCAACAGTTTATGTGTGTCTTCATTTTTTACACAGCCAAGCCACACATCGTCAGCAGATCTTTGAAACAAGAAGTCTCTTATAATGACATATCTTGAAGATTCAAGATGGATCCTTCTCCTTTGATGAGTGTCTAAGTTGTTTGGACATCTTTGGTTTTGTTAATAGTAAATTAAATTCTTATACCAGGGATGTTCAGACATAGGGAGGATCTGGTTATCAATGTAAAAGAGAGTTGATAGCGATCTATCCTCTTCATCAATCTCTTCATTATTTTCATCATGTTGAGCAAAGTGAGGGGCTAAGTCACGTCCCTTGATAGTGGTAGAAGTCGCAATATTCAAATCATGCTTCTGAATCTTGGAAATCCAATGTGCAAGCTTCCCTTAAAGATAAGTCTGTGAGAGCAAAAACTTAACAACGGGTAAAGGTACTTTTACCAACATATGCTTACCTAAGATAAAGTGGCGAAACTTCTCAATGGATTTAACAAGAGCGAAAGCATGTTTCTCAATAAAAGAATATTTAAATTCATCATCAGACAAGCTTTGACTCATGTAAGCCACTGGTTTTTCATTACCTTGGTCATCATTTTGCATGAGGACAACAAAAACTTTTTCCTCGGTGGCATTAGTATATATTGTGAATTCCTTCTCAAAATCCAGCTTCGCCAAAACCGATGTGGAACTGATTTCTTTCTTTATCCCTTCAAAAGCATTTTCGACATCATCCGTCCAAGAAAAAGAACGATCTTTCTTAAGAAGATTATGAATTGGCTTGACCATCATAGCAAAATCTGGAACAAACCTACACACGAAATTAATAACCCCCATAAAAGCTTGAACCTCCTTCTTGGAAGTGGGAGTAGGCAGATTAAGGATAGCAACAATCCTTTCGGGGTCAATGCTTATTCCTGAATCAGAGACGATGTGTCCAAGGAGCTTTCCCTCGGTAACGCCGAAAATAAACTTAGAAGGATTTAGAGAAATGCCAAATTTCCTACATCACATGAGTACTTTTCTCATATGACCAAAATGATCTAATCGGGTTTTAGAATAAACAGTTAAGTCGTCCAGGTAGATCTAAATGATCTTGCCGATCAAATCGTCGAAAGCTATTTGCATAGCTCTTTGAAAAGTGGCACCTGCATTAGATAAATCAAAAGGCATGCGTTCATAAGAAAAGGTACCCCAACGAGTAATAGAGGTGGTTTTATATTTATTTTCCCTTTTTACCTTGATTTGATTGTAATCAGAAAAACCGTCAAGTAAGGACATCATTTGCGACCCTGCAACTTGCTGCAAAATCATCTCCATGTTAGGGAGAGGAAAGTGATCTTTTATACTAGCTCGATTTAAAGCGTGAAAATCAATGCATAATCTGATCTAACCGGTTGTTTTCCGAACAGGAACCAAATTTGAAACCCATTCAGAATAGTTGACCGGAAAGATGATTCCGGCGTTCAAGAGTTTTTCCAACTCCTTTCGAATAGTTGCTTCTAATGCAGGGTTGATAGGTCTTTGTTTTTTCCTGACTGGTTTTATGCCTTCCTTTATGGGATGGCATGATGTATAAGACCAGGATCAAAACCATGAAGATCCGCATAAGACCAGGCAAAAACATCTTGAAATTCACCAAGTAGCTTGGAAAACTTCATTTTCTCTTCATCAGAACAATAGGCAACTATTTTAATTTTCTTTGGAGCCTCAAGTGTCCCAATGTTCAAGGAGATGGTTTCACCCACCTTCCTTTTTGACTCCTCTTCTTTCTATTTCTCTTTATTGCCTACATCACTCGATGAAAATGACTTTCTAGAGGAGTCAAGCCTTTAGGGATCTTGTCATTTTCTATGGATGTAATTTCCTTGGGCTTAAAAGGTTCATTTTGAACGAAAGAAGAAATCCTCTCATCGTTAGGGAATACCTGCCAAGATTCTATATTGTCAGGGATATGTGGACGATATAGAGATTGAAAAGTACAATCAGGTCTATGTGGCAGAAGTTGTTGAGTAGGAGAGGCTACAAAAACAACTAACCGATTAGCCATAGAGTTCAATTCCCTCTTAACATGAGTGATATTGAAAAATAATAGGTTCGAGATAAGCGCCCAAACTGTTTGGGTGTATCGTTTCATCAACTTGTTGCTAGGGGAGTATATATTGCGTACAAGGTTCACAACAAGCTCGAAGTCCAAAAAAACTGAAAGGTGACCACAGCCGAGATTATAGGCGTTTTCAATGCCTAGTAATAAAGCTTCAAATTCGGTGACATTTTTCGTGCAAGCAAACTCCAACATATAATAAAATTTATGGATTTTCCTACAGGAGAAATCAAAACAATGCCAGCTCCATTTCCTTCATTTGAGCATGAGCCATCAAAGTGCATGTGCCACATACCATCTTCCAAATCAATTTGTTCGAAGGGAATGTTATCCTCCTCAAAAAACATGGAATACACTCCTAGGTCCTCTTCAATATAGTTTACATTAGGCTATGGGACACTCTCTATGTAAGGTGAAATCCTTCCCTCTCTAAGGACTATAATTTTTTTACCATTCCGAGGAACGGATAAATGTGTCTCGTCGAGTGAGAGGTATCCACATGTTAAAGCTTGCCAATCTCTTCCCAAGATGATTGAGTAATTTCTTACTGGCGTATCGATTACCTGAATACTAAGGGTTGTCCTTATTTCAGGGTGTGCACATAGAACTAAGGTCATATATTTAATCTCACCTATGGTCATTTGTTGTAGACTATTATAGGAGAGCATGCTTCTAGAATTTTCATTTGTACAAGAAAATCCTAGCTCTTCCACAATAATCTTCGACATCACACTTGGGCCCGAACCACCATAAATGAGGCAACAATGGGCGATCTTATCCATAATCTTTATAGAAATATAAAAAGGGGGATTTTTTACAGGGTATCTAAAATTATTTACACCTAATTTATTTACAGATGAATCCTCTTCGTTTACCTCTTCTGACAGGTTGGCTACAATGGAAGCCTTTCCTTCCATGAATTGTTTCAGATGCCTCTGTTGTTCAGAGACGACAACCATGTCCAAAAGGGTGGCATCTTCTTTGATGTTGTCCAACTAATTCAGAATATTGTATTTGGAAGAGGGGAGAGGGGGAGTTGTTTCTTAACTGTCAAGAACCTTAGGAACCTAAACCGTAGCAGTTGGTTAAGATGAGCTTGGGCTAGAAGAATTGCGAGGAGGATCATATTTGCCTTTGGGAACATAGGATTTGTTCCTAGTATTGATGATCATGACATCATCTGGCTCTGCAAAATCTAGGACAACGATGGTAGTTTCTGGTCTTTTACCAAAGATCTTATCTCTGACACTCTTCCCTACCTCACATGTGGCTTCCTCGTGGTGTTCCTCACAAAATTTACACCAACTTCGGGGCAAGATAGCTTTAGGCTGAAAATTATTTTCAATTGGATTCCAAAGGGGGGTGCGGAAGAGAATGAAGCTCCAGGGGTGAGAGGGGAGACAATTCATTTTCGCTCATATGCTATCATACGATTATTCATATCTTGTAATAGTTGTAGGAGGGCAGACGTGTATGTCTGTTTAACTGATTCTCCCTGGGGAAGAGATGTTCTTTCAAGTTGTTCTTCATACTCTAAACAAGTATGCAGAGTGGAACTGAGATTATCAATCGCTTTTTCCTCAAGCCTATGACAGTAGGGGTAAGGTAATGCATTGTAGTAATGCAATAAAGCGACTTGGTTTTGAGGTCGAATAAGTTCGGGCATTTGATTGTATAACTTAGTGAAACGCAAGTTAAAGGACTTGATGTTCTCACCATCCTTATAGGCGATGTTATTATATTCCCGTAACTTCTCGGCTGGGCTTTTAGATTGACCATAAGTGGATCTGAACCAATAGATTAACTCCTCCCAAGTAGACAGAATCTTAGGAGGAAGGTCAAAGAAATTGGCCGCAGCCTTTCCTTCCAAGGAATTAATGAATAAGTGCATGCAAGTATCGTTGTCATTGGCCCCTATGTTGTGACAAGCATTAGAAAATGCCACCAGGTGCTCATTTGTAGTGGCAGTGTTATTTCCTGAAAACCTAGGAAGATGCTCTTTGAATTTAGGAAGTGGACGAGTAGCAGGTGCTAGGTTAAGAGGAGAGGACACATGCCACGGTGTGGTTGTGGTGTCTTCTTCAAACTGAAAAAGTCCATATTTTTTAATGACTTTGGTGGGATTTGTGGTAGATTGGACAGGGATATGGTGCCTATATAAGCTACCAATCACTGACAAAGATAAAGACTGAGAGGAGGAAGCACTTTCAATGCCACTAGATCCACCACTAGATGCCATCTTGTGGATGATAGGTGAGGGATAAAAAGACGAACTAGATGAATCAGACAAAGTTCTCCTTAGAGAACTTTGTTTGGTTGACAACACAACGTTCCTTCTTCCTATTTTAGCAATAGGATTAATTTCAGGTGATAAGCCTCTTCTTCTTCTAGAAACACAAGAGTCTAAGGACATGAAAGTAAGGCCAAAACTGAAGGAACAAGAAGGTTATTGTTGATTTCTAGGATGTCTATGTCTAGCTTCCCAACGCTCTTGGGCACTAATATCTTGTTCAATTGCTGCTCGTGAATCATTAAGCTCGACACGAGTATTGGAAACGTCTAAAATGGTGTTGAACAAATTCAAAGCAATGTTGGTCTGATCTTGAAGACTGGGCTCAATATTGGGTTGCCTTGCAACAGGCACAGTCATTAAAAATAAAACATTCAAAGAATCAAAATCAGAAAAATAGATGTATTTGATGCAAATCAAGCATAAAAATTAACCAGAGAGATATTGAAGATCTCCCCAGTATGGTCGCCAAATAAATGTTGAGGAAAATATATGAATTAATCTTACTCAAGCATTTTCAGATTTTGCTTGGCTAAAGAAAAATAGACGGGAATATCACCCTACGTTTATAGCCATCAAAATTAATATCCTAACTCACAAGTATTGATTACAAGTGCTTAGGCTGGTTTTTATAAATAAAAGCTTGCTGAAAAATTCATTATTTATGTGTTTTTTTGAACACAACAGATGTTGAAATAAATATAGAGACAGAAGTAAAGACTATGGCATCTTTCCCACTACTACCAGACTATTGTGGTGGTGGAATTTTATCTAAAGGTTGTAGGTCTCATGGAGGTGGGGCCTTGTTGACCCCATTGATCTGAACTCCACTCAGCGATTATGGCCATATAGGTATCCATGAACTAGTCCTCCAATTCTACCCACCCATCCTCAAGGACTCCCTCCAACGGGATATCAAACCAGTAGTGGACCTCCACCAATAACCTCTCTAGGTCATCCTCCATCCCCACTAGTTGTACTGCACTTCATATCCTCACACCCTCCTCTATAATTCATGTTATATATTTTTCTACCATGTCTAGTAGTTCCCTCGATGTTGGTGCTACTCTCGCAGACCTCACGGGCCCAACATTTGCACACACACACACACATGAAACTCATCAATATCATCATAAAACCACATACATATCACAATATAAATACCGTCATTTATACACATACATACATTATAGTAAAAAAACTCACCAAAAAATAAAATTAACTCACCTGTGGGTCCCCATCCCTCCCCTGGTGGCATCAGTAAATTTGGGTCACCTTAAAAGTCGATCTTTCATAGGGATAATCATTGAAGACCACAAATTTTTGGTCCCATGTATCAAATAAGTCCTGAAAAAAAAAAGTCAGATCGTCACGTTGCATCATCGTCTCACCCCACCATACCATCTGCGTCTCCTTCACTGACCCAACCTTGATGGCATGGCATGGTTAGATGGATGGAACTCACTTATAAAAGAAGGCATATATCAATGTGTCAAATGAAAACTCTTCTCCTTAGTGTTTGTGGTGATGGATAGCTATGTCTGCAACACACATAATATTATTTTGGCCCATGAATACTAGGACCCACCCATAACTCTCTCAACCAATCTCATATGCACAGGGGATTCACCTTGTTGACCAATATCTTATCACGTTCATTCATAAAGGGGTTTTTAAATTATGAAAAATACAATTCATATTTTTTAAGTATTGGGGGGATGAAAGGTATCAAGGGGTTTATAGGTATTGGGGAGTATAAAAAGGGGAATCTAGTAAAAATAGTTGTTTTTTTATTGGAAAAAAATATTGGGAGGGGTGCTCAACATAAGGGTTTTTTGAGGTATTTATCAATATCTAGTGAAATTAGGGGTATTATTTAATATATCGTGAACACACATGTTGTGTCATAGGTTAACTAAGTGAAGGCCTCATGCTCATATGGATGCCAAAAATTTGATTGGGTACAAACAACCCACCCACCCTCAACACAATAAGGGCCATAACCCTCACCACTGGATTAGATATATATTCATCAAGATTGCCCCATCAATCTTCATCAAGCCCTTCATTATGGTCACTCCCTGTAGTGCGGGTTGAGTATTTTTCATCTCTTTGTGGATGGGTATCCTTGTCTAGAAGTATATGTCTATTAGGCTTAGCTCCAATCAATTTACTTACACCTCAAAGCACCCCTTAATATCCCACATCCCGATGATCCTCCTAAAATCCCTGCTCCTATCCACATTATTAGGCATTGAGAATACTTCAACAACCCTATCTTGCTAATCTCCTATGCACTAAAAAATCATCCCTACCTACAACAATCAAACCCTCTTACCACCTCTGACTTGGCATGATCTCACTAGATGATGTGATGTGGCAGGTCCCATCTTTGATAACCCATCCTCAATGCATATGTTTCCCTGCACTCAATCTAGACCAACAACCTAGATCAATTATGGAGCATGAACATGTTGGTTGTTTATTTGACCCTTTTCCTCTATAATATTCTTACTACCCAGGGGACACGCGCCACCTTGATAGTAATTGTGGAGCCTGTTATCCCCTAGCCTAGGGATAACTAAGGATATTACCTCGAGGCCTACAAGTCCTAGACATGGAGTACCGAGAGTCATATTGACTTGAGCCTGTCCATGGAGGGCCCATATTTCTTCTTCAAAGTCTCCATCTTGTCAGCATCAACAACATCCATCCCATTGGCTTGGTCCTTCAACAGCAGTGGGTCTTGATCCATGAGGTAACGAGTCCATGTATCATAGTATATGTCACTCTGATTCTCAAAACATTTGAATATGTGCATTTAATTATTTTTACTTCTAATGTGTGCTTGGACCTTATGCCTTTCCACTTGTCCACACCTGGGGGAATGACATGATCCCCTAGCAAGTTGGTTCCCTTAGGATTTGAGTTTCCACTGACTGGGTTCATAAAAGGTCATCATCCATTCCCACCATACTTATCACTTTTCATCATTTTCCCTCTCATCCATCACCTACATTGGTTCGGGCATTGGGTTTTCCAAGCTAGCAAAGGGTTGTACCTTACCTTGTGGGAAAAAGGGGCTAAAGGCCCAGAGGGTAAAAGTAGCTGGAAAAAGATAAAATCCAAAAGAACAAAAACCTTCAGATGCTTCGCTCAAGGATCCCCGAGAAAGCAATAAAAGGCTTCTCAGCAAGAAACAGAGGGACCCATAAAATAATAAAATCAAGACCTAATTGGAGGATAGGAGGTTTCATCACGAGAAATCCTATTAGGTCCATGGGCATGTAGCGGTATGACACTACCATTCAAATGGTCACCATACCAGGGTAGTGTCTCTTGGTGGCATAGCCAAGAGAAAGGGGGTCTCATCACGATCCAACCTTCTCATCTCCGTGAAATGCTTGTGGGTAACATTGTCACCACTGGTCACCACGCCAGGGCAGTGTCCCCTAACTAGTCTCTTGAAAGAAAAAACAATAAGATAAAAAGGTAAAAAGAATTGAATGGGCTTGGAAACATTTGCATCCATGACAAGGTGCAACTCACCCTCTTCATAGGCACCCATCGGTAAGCCATACATTTCCCTGTCATCACCGTACCCATTGCTCAAACATCCCTACACCACCTCATCCACTTACATGACCTGGATTTTCCTTCACTTGGAAAAATCCCATGTCTAATGAGAATTATCCCAGTAAGACCTCCTGACACCCTCTCCAAACCCGGCTTGTAGAATACCATAACATCTTTGAGCACTTGTCTGATAAAGAGGGGTTTTATGCACATGTTTAAATAACTTGATTATTAGACGTGATTGGCATTGCTATGCTCCCTATGACTTATGAGCCCATGGAGGTGTACTTGTTGTTGTTGCAGGGCCACACCTAACAGACAGGTACACATGGGGAGATGATTAGTTCGGACCTCCATAGGGACAAAATCCCACTAGATGGATGTTGAGACCCTAGCCAGGGGCAGACACATATCAGAGGCTTGCACTAGAGAGAGAGGAGGGCATTCCACCAGATATAGCCTGGCAGGCCTGGACCCAGGGGAGTATTGCCCTCCCACTATGATGTTGGACTTGGAAGGCCCATGAAATCACCTTTGTGACCCTTGACGTCACTCAACGTTTGATGGACACTTTGGAGGCATTTGTGTGCCATGTGGCACGTGTGGCTTGATCCAGAGGCCTTGGGAGGCCTAATGTTTTGCTCCTGGAGGCCAACGTTTCACTTGAGAGGCCTAACGTTTTGCTCCTGGGGGCCTACGTTTCACCGAAGAGGCCTAACGTCACCCTAAAAGGGCACGACGTCACCTTTTTTGCTTGATTTAGGGTTTAATTTGTCATTTTATGTAAAAATTGGATATTACATGTAAACTCGCCATGTCAGCCTTTTTTGACCTAATTTGTAAATTAAAGGTCATTTGTATTGTATAAATAAGGGGAAAATCTCTCTTATTTTTCATCATCTTTCACTCACACTTAAGTGAGGTCTGAAATTTGCGCCCTACTTAGGGTTTATTAGCTGAAATTTGGTGCGCACTTCTTGAAGGAAGCTAGTTTTGGTGTATTTTAGCAATTTTCTTGGTGGAAGTCTTCAACTAGGCCTATTGCTAGATGATTCTTGGTGAATGTAAGTAAATTGTTGCAATTATTATTCATTTTGAATGGTTATGGTGTATTTATCTTGCATTTGTTCCAAGATTATGAAATTGCTAGTTTAAAACCCTAGGAGGCTAAAGCACATGTTATTGTTCTTGCCTTAACAACTTTTCACCTACTAGATTGTGCTAGAAACCCTATTTTCTTGAAGCTTTGTGGTAAGGGCCTTGCTATTGCAACACCCTAGCATCAATGTAGAATTATTATCCAATAATGAGCAGTAAGAAATAAACAATCACATACATACACAGTACACCAGTGTTTTACGTGGAAACCCAAATCGGGAGAAAACCACGGAATGTTTTTTCTTATATGTCTTGAAG
>SNQJ01S0077017.1:60886-71026 GCA_010110895.2 Picea sitchensis | reverse complement strand
TGTTCAGTGAAGGGGGGTACCATTCCTTGGGTTGTGCATGTTTAGGAGAAGAGAAATGGTGGATTGGGACAGTTGTAGGAAAACCAACTTGTTGTGGGATTGCATTGGGTTGTGAGAGACACCCTTTCTTGCGGATTTGTAACCCTATCTTAGGAGTGATTTGCTACTAAGATTTGGAGAAACAAATCTATGGTTGGGAGGAACACCTATGCTCTACAGGCGGTTGCACATTTGTTGATAGAAGATACATATTTTTATCTCTATTTCATTGTTTTAATTATGGGTTTTATTTGTTGTGTGTATATTGTGAGTTTGAGCAATTATATGTTATTGTGTGAATGCTAAATTTAGTTGCATTCATGTTTTTAAAGTACTATTAGATGCATAGGCATTTTTAGCATCACTGCATGCATTTTTATTTAGCGGTTTTAGAAAAAAATTGTTGGTTTAAGTAGTGGGGGCACTACACCAACAATCCACTCCATAACCAAAAGAGATGTCACCATCTAGTCCCAAATCCTATTATGCTCCAAACTTATATTAGGAGCATAAACTGCATAGAAGCTAAGCACTTGATCCTGAATCAATAGGGTGACCCACACACAACAAAACTTCAAACTCGACCCAATAGAAACCACAAAATTTACAAAGAGAATGAAAGGGAAACCACTAGTCCACCAGTCCACCACTACCTTGACAATGATTTGAGGCCCAAAATGGATTGTTCCAACAATAACTTGACTTGTTTTGAAGTTTAAGTCTAACCTATTTTACCTCTTGCAAGAATACCACAACATACCGAAAATGCTGCAAAACACCTTGCATAAACACCTTACGATTGTGAAGCATCATCCCGTGAACATTACAAGACAGTAAGGGTAATTTCATTCAAAAAGAAGATGAATGTCTAAGGTATTGCACCAATTTTCCATCTCAAATCCATCTAATGTTAGAGCCCCGTGATAAGGCCAATGGACCATCACGTCCTTATAGGATTTCATTTGTGGCTTGAGAGTAGGATCCTCCACAAGTCTTTCCACAAGAGTTGGAGAGGAAACCACCTTCTTCTTTCTTGTCTTGACCTACCATCCATACTCGATATTCATGCCAATGGGACCAAGATAAGTAGACCCATTCAAGATCACCAATCAAGTGTTCCCAGGCACACTAGACAATACCACTGCCAAAGAAGACTCACTACCTTGAGGTTGCTTAATCGATCCCTTGGGGGCCATATATGAGCCACTTTACCCGACACCACATATGCCACTATGAATTGTACCCCTTTCCCTTGAACCACTAGCACTTGCACCATAAACATCAAACTCACTAGAACCCAAACCTCCTGAACCCCTTAAGCTTGGAACACTTGAACCTACACCCTATAAAGCGAAGCCACCCCTATCTAAGTTAGCCACTAGAAAGGGGATTCCACCACCAACTATGGAACTTGAATCTTGTTGCTGCTGAAGTGCCATTGGTTCTCAAGCCCTTGGAAGAAGGAGGACCCACAACACCACCCTCACTCAAAACTTACCCTGGCCTAGGCTTCCAAAGAGGGTAATGTTGAATCAAATGGTCATGTGCTTGACATGCAAAGTAGGCATACCATAGATTAATATACTGAATCTTCTATTGGTGCACACTATCAATGGTACAAACATAGATAAGAGGCAAAAGCTTGTGCTTCAGATCCATCTCCACACATACGCAAGGGTACGGTCGAAACGAGTTCTAATGACCATTTGGAATGAGCAGTTTTCCAAATCGGTGAGCAAAAAGATCAACAAATGGGTGTAAGTCAACAATCAAGGTGGGAAACTCTAGCAATAAGCAATAATGGGCCTGCCCACGATCGTCGGGATTAAAATCCGCCCACCGGGACTGAACATAGGCAAGGTTGCCAACAATATTCTAGGTGTCAAACTACAACATATGGCTTGAAGGCTTTTGAATTTGCAGCAACAGATGAAACCAAAGAGGGAGTAGAGGAGGAGCCTCCACCACCTCCCTTAGTAGTTCCATGGGAGAAATCGTCGTTAAAAACCATAGTTTAGTGTTGTGCTTCATACACATATGTTATGGAGAGAAGCGTATTGAGATTAGAGATAATACATGGATATTAAAAATAGATGGTCTTAAGAAGAAAATGGGGTGATATTTAATTCACGTATATGTGCATTGCAAGCCTCACAAGTTCAACCACTACCTCTAGGTGGCATCATGGTTTCCTTAAGGGACTAGTAAATCCCTCATGAAAATTAAACCTTGATTAATAGTGAAAAAATCTTCATTCCCTACCATTGGATCCCTTTGGATAGCCCCAAATACAAAGTCATTAAGTGTGCAAACTAATAAAGGGAAAACCAAATAGATTCTCTCTCTCACATGTTTATATATATATAAAGAAAAGAAAAAAACAAAGTCATAAAGTTAAAATTGTAGCAAAGTTAAAATTGTGATTATTTCTACGTTTATATTATAATGACCAAATTTGTGCCCCATACTTGGAAAAAAATTAATTAAGCTTCTCTAATCATATATTTACTTAATCGATATCTAAAATCTCATGAAATCATGCATATTGTTCATTCATGCTCTATCACTATCACCTCCATCAAATTTAATGGAGAAAGTTGAGTGTTATTAGGATGTCACATACATGATTAATTAGATAAAAAAATTACTTAAAAAGATCAAACAATGTAAATTGAACCAAACAACTTATATGTCGTGGTCATTTTAAAAATCAAGTTAATATGACTTTGATAAGGATGGGAAAGTCCAACATAGTACATATTTAAGTTTATAATTCTTTTATTTTTTAAATAATTATTAAAAAAAAACATTAAATCGTAAAAATTACAGTACTAAGTTTGACAAAATTTTATACTAAATATACTCAGCTTTCATGATGAATACGCAAGGGAATTCCACACTCCTCATCTCAGTTTAAACTTATCGTTGGTTGCCAGGAAACGTAAACAGAGAATACTGGAGTGTACTAGTTTTAAAATTAATTTATTTACTAAATACCATGTACATAAAAATGGGGATATAGCTCAAATGATAGAGCGCTCGCTTTGCATGCGAGAGGTACGGGGTTCGATACCCCGCATCTCCATTATGATGTTTTAGCTTCTTCAAACTGTACACGTGGGTAAGTAGTATCTTTCCAAACTAGAATAAATTTCTTTCTGAGAGGCATATCCAAATCTATAAAGGACCAGAGACTTTCAAATCTTTAGCAACAATGGTCATCCTCGCCATCGAAAGGAACTAGGTGGAAGAAGATTCGTTAAGAGCATGGACCAAATTCCAACTTTTGTAGGTCCATCGTCGACCCCATGAAGATTATGGAAAAACACCAAAATAATCAAATCTTGGTTGCATAAAAACATGGACCCCTCATATGAAAGGGCAGAGGGCAGTTGAGGGTACATGGCCTTTCTTTTTGGGCGAACAATAAGCAGTCAATAAGCAGCCTGCTGCAGAGCAAGCATCCTGGGTCCATTGTAATTTTGGATTTGGATCTAACCGTCCACACCTTAGTATACAAAGAATTTAATGCTTTGCAGTTGGGTGCTTATTGTTATTTTTCTTTTTCTTTTTTTGATTTAAAGTACATTAATGATCTTAATTTTTGAAAGAAACTGTGGAATGTTCTTGAATAACAATCTGCAGATTATTTGTTGCAGCTAAAGGCAATATACACCATTAGATATTTAATCTCATAAATTTAATGATGCATATACTGCCTAAGCTACAATGAATGCTTTATAGCATAGTGCTTATCAATCACCATTGGTCTCCAACCTAGAAGATGTCCCAAACTGCTTTATAGCATAGTGCTCATCGATCACCATTGGTCTCCAACCTAGAAGATGTCCCAAACTTTGTACCTTTATGGGTAAAGCTCCCCCACCTCCTCCTAATTTTTTTTCGATGATTGAACCATGGTGTTGATTGAAAATAGTTTAGGCAACTGCATTGACAAAGCTTAATAAAAAGGGAATAACTTTACATATGGTCACATGTCTATACGATTCAATTTAGAAAAAGTCTCTATGAAGCAATCTAGTTGAATCTAGATTGTTGGATTCACATCTAAGCAATGAAATATGAACAAATTCCCTTTATATGTAATAAATGTCATGATATGGCCACTTTGCATGCGATTATAAAAACTCTTAATCTTAACAAGCAAACTATGCATCCAAGAGGCAACTAAGCCGTCATCACAAAATGCAACATAAAACATAGAAATATCAAATCAGTGGTAGTAAGCCCAACAAATATCATAGATAACAACTCTCAACACATCGTTGGATTCACATCTAAGCATTGAAATATGAACACCTTCCTTTTATATGTAATAAATGTCATGATATGGCCACTTTGCATGGGATTATAAAACTCCCAATCTTAACAAGCAAACAATGCATCCAAGAGGTGACTCAACTATCATCACAAATTGCAACATAAAACATAGAAAGATCAAATCAATGGTAATAAACCGAACAAATATCATAAATAACTATTCTCAACACACCAAACATATTTGAGACATTCAACATTCAACAAATAGAAAAGTAGGAATTAGAAAAGGAGGATGGTGAGATAGGAACCCTAAGTTGCTTCTTCTAACCTAAGCGCTACTCCAAATAGTTAAAAACCAAATAGGGAATTAATTGATTCTAGTAAGCTCAAGACACCTCAAGTTTAAATATTGGAGGAGGTGGTTACACATGATTACTCAACCATCCTCACCCTAGATATTATTATAGACCCAACTAGAAAAATCAGGACCAAGAACATAGTAACATCGACATGGGGAGATGTTGAAACTAAAGATTCAAAATTGTAGAAAAGGAGAAGGAGAACTAACAAGGGGTTGAGAGGAATAAATGACATGGAACAAAGTGTTAGGATCACAATGCATATTGCGATAGGCCTTTTTCCCAAGGGTGAAATCAAAATTGGGTAAGTCAATAATTCATTTCTTTGAACTGTAGGGGTTTAACTAGAAGTAGAGTGAAAGAAGATCATTTAAGGTCTCTAATCAAGATAGGAAAGCCAATAGTTAAGATTGAGTGTCCTTGCCACATTATTAGTCCTCTAATAAGAGTCAAGGCCAAATTTGACAAAGTTTACTATTATGTTTTGGACTGTGGGCCATAGCTTGACCATCATAAGGCTAGAGGATGCCAAATTGCCTCCCAATAATCAATATCACTATACAACATTGCAATGATTTTTTTTTGAAGCCAATACCAATGTCAACGATGGTGCCACAAAAGGTTCCTAGCATGTTTTCTCATTAAATTTACCTCAGGGTACTAAGATTCTTACCAATGAAGGTTTGAGGCATCGAACTCTTTTAGGTTACTTCCTAGGTAGAGTCCCCCCATAACATGTCATTAGGGCCCAAGTTAAAGAGGCTTGGAGTCATATGAAAAGATTTGC
Organism: Picea sitchensis; assembly: GCA_010110895.2. Classification (NCBI taxonomy): domain Eukaryota; kingdom Viridiplantae; phylum Streptophyta; class Pinopsida; order Pinales; family Pinaceae; genus Picea; species Picea sitchensis. Next base: position 65,560 of record SNQJ01S0077017.1, on the reverse strand, counting down.
ATGACCACTAGGGTCTTAACAAAAGGCTTTTTCCAGTTCTCTTTCCAAGAGGACAATTATTCCATAGAGGTGGTTATGTGTGGCACCTAGATATGTTGCAATACCAATGAAATATTCTCTAAGTGATATGAGAAATTCTCGACAAGTGAGTCTTTTCCATTGTATTGTCCTATATGGGTTGAATTCTTAGGCCTCCCCAAGCATTTATAGGATATCCTTAAGACCATCTCAACTCTCCTTAGGTTGTTCATTTTCCACGAGCTCCAATGNTATGAGAAATTCTCGACAAGTGAGTCTTTTCCATTGTATTGTCCTATATGGGTTGAATTCTTAGGCCTCCCCAAGCATTTATAGGATATCCTTAAGACCATCTCAACTCTCCTTAGGTTGTTCATTTTCCACGAGCTCCAATGATTTTTTAGCCCTTACCCTCAAAATCATATTTGTATTTGGATCAACTTGTCGCAAGACTTGCATGAGTAGGTTTTTATCATATTTGGCCCAAAGGTCATTCATCAAACCATTAGTTATATCAACCTTTTGAATACTTGATTTAATTGCCAAAGTCTTGACCATTGGAGTAAGTGTTTCTCCTTGTTGCCCAAGGTTGACATTGATTGGAAATAAATACTTTATCTTACTTCCTTGTTCATAGAACAATCAATGAAAATGTTGAGGCCTAGATCAACCTCTAAGATTCAATAGAGATGAACACAAAGGGTGTTGGATATTTCTATGCTCTCATTGAATATGATTACCATCCTAGACTACTCTGTATTATTTCTTGCATTGTTAACAAATTGGATCACGCACCCATAGTGATGCAAGAGCATCGTCAGCGAGCACGCGTGGTAGGACAACTCAATGTCTGGGAATCATTTCTGAATATTAAAATGCTGGAAATTACTGCGAATCTTTTGGAGCTGATTGAAAAACAGAAGAAGATCAAATGCTTGGAAGTTGAATGATCACGAGTGGTCTAGGAGTTTCACTCCTAATCTTGAATATAAATTAACTTAGGTAGCAGTTAGGTTTTCATTTTCGAGTAGACGAGTAGTCAGGGGGAACCCTAAGGACCCTCATAGATAAATAGAGGTTCTGTACGCCCAAATGAGGCTGTTGCGAGTTAGTAGGAATTTTTCTGAGTTGTTAGTTGTTGTTGATTATAGTTGTAGCCATTTATTTTTGAATGAATATAACCGAGGAAAATTGATCCAATGCGTGGTGCTGATATTGTTTTGCAGTTACCTATTATCCTTGTTTTCACGAATGAATGAATTTCATTATGAGTATATGAAGTTTTGAAATGTTTACATAAGTTCAATCGTTTTCTCTTCGTTGGGTCTGTGCAAGGTGTGCACACAGTCTGCAAGGAGTGCGTTGACAGAGTCTGTTTCGACTCATAAGCTCATAAGAGATAGCGTAAAGTTCCCTTTGCAAGGAGTGCAAAGTGACTGTTGCAAGACATGCACAGTCGCCCGCAAGAACCTAAACCTTGTGTGGGAATCTATTGCAAGGAGTGCACAGATACGAATTTCAACTAAGTGTCGAAGTGACTCTTTAATAAGTCAAGAGAGAAAAAGACAAGAAATCTCAGGAGAGATAACGCTTTTTCAGAAGTGCATATGAGGTTCAAGGGATGGACTCGTAGGAGGAACAAAGGCCGAGGCCTTTGAATACTTAGAAGATCTTCTAAGTCGGAGGAAGTTGGAAGCTTAGGAGGAGGAGCAACAATGGCCATTGGATCACAACTCAGAGGACCAACAACCATCTGATCAAAGCAAGGTGCACAAGCCTTAGTGCTTTGCACAACTAGGAGAGTGAACTTGCCAATGTTCCAAAGTACCAAAGTAATTTGGGACCATCCATCATCAAGGAGGACAGGTGGCACGAGATCCACAACTTTGAAAGTTTGTAGATGAGGAGACGGTGAAATAGCCGAAGTAGATCTTGACCGTTGATCATAGAGAGATATGTGGTGATGGATTGTGGAGTCTGGAGAAATCACTTCGAGAGTTGAAACTCCTGAAGCCCAGAGAGTCGGAGACATGAAGTAAACATCGATCGTCAGATCGTCCTAAGTAGACCTGAACCATCATATCCAAAGAATAGGTGGCATGAAGCTATGGATTCCAGGTAAAGACTCGAAGTAAACGTCGATCATCGGATCGTTTGAAGTAAATCCTCACCATCTGATTCAGGAGGACACATGGAAAAATCCCGTGTATTTCAAGGGAAGTAAAGTTTGAGATTTGAGAATTTCGAAGTCCCAAATTCTGAAACAACCACAACCGTCGATCTGGGAGGGGTAGATCTGAATTGTTGGTTCCCAAGAGGTAAATCTCGGTCATCCGTTTAGAGGAATCGTCAAGATCGCGAGATCGACGGTCACCTCGCATTGCGGGGACATGAGGTGCTCGGGCTTTACGAAGTCGAGGGTGGGCCACAATCGAGACCACGATTTTGACAAAAGGACATGTGGTGGCTTGAGGTGAATTGTGGGGCGTAAAGTAGTTTGGTTCCAAACCACCTTTGAGCGTGCCCGCAATCATGCGTTTACGTGAGGTCACCGCCTAAGGTCACATATAAGGAGGGGCCAAAGGAAAAGGAGCTAGCACCAACTCTGAGATTTCACAATAGCGAAGGAGAAGGTCAAGGGGGCCATTAGACCTGCACCAGAAAGTCGAAAGGGCCTGTGTTTAGATATAGAATGAAACCATCAAGGTTTTAGAGAGCCAATTTGACTCGAAATTGAAGATCTTTGACCAGGAGGTCATGCAACCCTTAGGAGAGAAGGGGGTTTGCATCAAGTGGTATCATAGAAGAATTTTTTCTTGCAGATAACAGGCAAAGGAGAGAAGAGACAAAATAACTCGAAGTTGTACTCTGTGTGTGAGAGACATTCGGCACAATGCGACCGAGGAGACAAGTGGAGCCACCTTTAGCCAATCAGGCTGTAGAAAGAGAAATGCGAGAGATTCGTGCAAGATTAGAGGCAATGGAAGCAGCACAGAGGAGGGCACCTGGTGCTGGAGACGTCAGGGATGAAGAGAGTGAAGAAGTAGAAGTCGAAGAAGTTGTAGGGGAAAATGTTGCCGAAGAACGCTTGCTGGGAGAAGTTGTTAGATTGGGAGCTAGATACAAGATAGAGGTCCCAATTTACGAAGGCAATTTGGATGTTGAAGAGCTGCTAGATTGGATAAGATCCATGGAAAAATATTTCAACTATGAAGATGTAGATGAGGAGAAAAGGGTGAGACATGCTATCACCAGGCTAAAAGGACATGCAACACTGTGTTGGGATGAATTGCAGGCTGAGAGGAGAAGAAAAGGCAAGCAAAAGATAAATAATTGGGACATAATGGTAGCTAAGCTGAAGGCTAAATTCATGCCTAAAGATTATCAGATCAACCTGTTCAGGAAGTTGCATAACCTGAGACAGAAGGGTATGACAGTTAACGAGTACATAGAGGAGTTCTACAAGCTGAACATCAGAACTGGACAAAGAGAGAAAGATGAAGAAAAAGTTTCCAGGTATATAAATGGCATGAGGTATGAAATCCAGGATGAAATCAACATGATGTTGGTAAGGACAATGGAGGATGCTTATCAGTTTTCACTGAAGGCAGAGGAGAAGTTGGCCAGAAAACAAATCTAGCGAGGTAGAGGTAGAAGCTCAACCCCAAACAAAGGCAAAGGAGTTTCCCATGACAAGGCACATAAAACCAAGGATGATACTGAGAAGCCACATAGTCACTTGAAAAGAGGAGGGAGTTCCCGAGGAAGATAAGGTGGTGGAAGGAGTTCTTCTAGAGGAAGAGGAAGAAGCATAGGAGGAGAAGTAAGATGTTATGCCTATGGAAAGACATGGCACATGTCTTGGGAATGTTCCAAGAAGAAGAAAGAGGGAGGAGGTGAAGCTCACATTTCAGAAGCACGGATAAGGAATGTTGAAGCATAAGGAGTAGAGGATGGAACATCCCTGATGTTGAGAAAAGTTCTCTTAAAACCAGAGGCAGAAGTTGAAAATTCAGTGTAGAGGAACTATCTCTTCAGGACAACTTGCAAGACTAAAGGCAGAGTATGGAAGGTGATATTTGACAGTGGGAACACTGATAACCTAGTATCCATAGAGATGGTGGAGAAATTGGAGTTGGAGACAACTGCACATCCAAATCCATATAAAGTCTCATGGTTGCACAAAGGACACAAGGTAATGGTTACTAAACAATGCTTGGTTGAATTTAAGATAGGAGGATATAGAGATGAAATTCTATGTGATGTAATTCCCATGGATGTATGTCATAATTTGTTAGACCATGGCAGTTTGATAGGAATTGTTAAGTACCTATACCAGATCTGCAAATACACTTCAATAATACCAAGAATAAACCATAAACCATTTAGCATAACATGAACACAAGAATATAGAGAAAACCCTTGAGGTAGGGCAACACCATACAATGGATCCTATTATGGAAGGTATCCTCTCCTGTTCACTTGCCTCTTTGAGGGGGCATCCTCCTATTGAGCTACCGCTCCAAATAAAATACTTCTCTTCATATCCCATTACATTTCTTGAACCCCTTTATATAGGGCTACCATCACCTAAGAACATTCTAGAGGAGGAATCTTCTAGAAGTAGAACCTTCTAAGAAGTCCTCTTACATTTAT
>SNQJ01S0077017.1:40813-60836 GCA_010110895.2 Picea sitchensis | reverse complement strand
GAAGTCCTCTTACATTTATTATATCTAACTACCATAGTGGGCCTTATTTAATAATATAGTGGACCTAGTCCGCCTTACATTGAATGGTCTCCACTATTATCACTATGGGCCCTCTGGGCCCCCACTACTACCTCTCTAGCTACCTAATAGGAATTCCATTCATGATGGGAGGAAGAATACATACACCGTGGAGAAGAATGGTAGGACACACATGTTGCTACCAATAGAGGAGAAGAAAGTGAAAGAGGAAGCCAACACAAGCATACTTCTCATGAGTGGGAAGGAATTCTTGAGAGAAGTCAAGAAAGAACAAGAGATGCAATTTGTTGTGGTGAGGAAGCCCAAAGTTATCCTTACAAATACTTCAATGGTTGATTTGCCTCAATAAGTTCAACAATTGTTGGATAATTTTGCTGACATAGTGGTGGATGAGATGCCAAACTCATTGCCACCCATCAAAAGTATCAGCTATCATATTGATTTGATACCAGGAGAAAGTCTGCCAAACAAAGAAACATACAGACTGACACCTCGAGAGAATGAAGAGGTAAATAACCAAGTCCGGGAATTGTTAGACAAGGGTTTGGTTAGAGAGAGCTTGAGTCCATGTGCAGTGCCAATTGTGTTGAGTCCAAAGGAGGGTGGAGGATGGAGAATGTGTACAGACTCAAGAGCCATTAACAAGATCACCATCAGGTATAGATTCCCTTTGCCAATAATGTATGATTTAATGGACTGTTTAAGTGGAACGAATTTCTCTTCTAAGATATATTTTAAAAGTGGATATCACCATATAAGAATGAGAGAAGGTGATGAGTGGAAGACATCCTTTAAGACAAATGAAGGTTTGTATGAGTAGCTTGTTATGCCATTTGGATTAAAAAATGCCCCTAGTACTTTTATGAGCTTGATGAATGAAATACTAAAAGATTTCATTGGCAAGTTTGTGGTTGTATATCTGGATGATATACTAATCTTTAGCAGGACTAAAGAGGAACATTTGAGACACCTGACACTAGTGATGAGGAGACTACAATAGGAGAAGTTGTTGATAAACCTGAAGAAGTCCTCTTTTATGAAGACATAGCTCATTTACTTGGGTTTTGTGATCTCTTCAAATGAAATGAAGATGGATCCAGAGAAGGTGAGAGCAATCAAAGAATGACCATCACCAAGGAGTATGTTTGAGGTAAGAAGCTTCCATGGATTAACAAGTTTCTATAGGAAGTTCATCTGAGATTTCAGTGGAATTTGTGAACCAATGATGGACACAGTGAAGAATAAGAACAAGTCTTTTAAATGGATTGAGGAGGCCGAGAGGAGATTCAACATACTGAAGGAGAAAATAACAGAATGACCAATTCTAGTCTTACCAAATTTTGGAAAGACATTTCAAGTGAGATGTGATGCAAGTGGAGTTTCAATTGGAGTAGTTTTGAGCCAGGATAATAGGCCTGTTGCCTATTTCAGTGAGAAGATGAATGAGACCAAGTGAAAATAATCCACATATGATAAGGAGTTTTATGCCATAATTCAATCCTTGAAGAAATGGAGACATTACCTTGTTCCATGAGAATTTGTCTTGTATAGCGATAACTAGGCTTTACAATTCATAACCAGGAAGGAATGATTGAATCAGAGGCATGCAAAGTGGGTTAAGTTTATGTAGAATTTTACTTTTGTCATAAAACATATTGTTGGGAATGATAACAAAGTTGCTGATGTATTAAGCAGGAGATGTTCTATTCTGCAGGAATTTCAGGTGAAGACCTTGGGGTTTGAACACCTTAAGGATATGTATTGTGATGATCCAGATTTCAAGGAAGCATATGAAGCATGTGCAAATCCTTTGCTGCGAGACAGGAGCTAGTGGACATAGTATATGATTCAAGAGGGATTGTTATTCAAGGGCAATCAGTTGTGCATACCAAAATGCTCAATGAGGGATAACATTTTGAAGGAGAAGCATAGTGGAGGATTAGCTGAACATTTCAGCCATGATAAAACATTTGCACAGTTGAGCAGTTCATACTATTGGCCAGGTATGAGAACATAAGTGATAAAATTTGTCAACAGATGTAGAATCTTCCAACATGCAAAAGGTAAAAGACAAAACACTGGATTGTATCAACCATTGCCAATACCAGAGAGGCCTTGGGATGCAATAAGCATGGATTTTATGTTGGGAATGCCAAGAACACAAAGAGGATTTGATTCCATATTTGTGGTGGTGGATAGATTTTCAAATATGGAACACTTTATCCCATGCCGGAAGACTAGTGATGCAACACATGTTGCAAATCTGTTTTTCAAGGAAGTTGTGAGACTTTGCAGACTACCCAAGAGCATTGTCTCAGACCGAGACACTAAATTTGTTGGTCATTTTTGGAGAACATTGTGGAAGAAGTTGAGGACAGATTTGTCCTTCAACTCAACTTATCACCCTCAGACATATGGACAGACTGAGGTGGTAAACAAAAGTTTGCGAAAATTATTAAGGAGTCTGGTCATTGAGCATCATAATCAGTGGGATTAGATTCTGCCACAGGTAGAATTTGCACACAATGACTCACCAAACAAGAGCACTGGAAAGATCCCATTCCAAATATTGTATGGAATGCAACCAAGGGGAGTATATGAGTTGAGAGACCTAGAAAAGAGTGAGATCATAAGCGCTGGAGTAGAAGATTTTGCTGCAGAAATGCAGAAGCTCCATAGCCAGATCAAAGGACAGTTGCAGAGATCTAGCCAAGAGTACAAGCGCAGAGTTGATCAACATTGCAGAGAACTTCAATTTGAAGTAGGAGATTAGGTTCTAGCACATCTCTGGAAAGAAAGGTTCTCTAGGGGAACATATAACAAGTTAAAGATGAAGAAGATATGACCATGTAATATCTTAAGGAAGTTTGATGCAAACACCTACGAGATTGAGATTCCAGATGATGTGGGCATATGACCCATATTCAATGTTTCAGACCTATATCCTTACAGGAAAGATGACACAAAGGGATCAAAAGATCAAGAGAAGGTTCAGTGGGAGAAACAAATGCCTATAGCAGAAAAACCACAGATGGAGAAGATCGTTGATCAGAGGATTGGGAAGAAGACTAGGAGGAAAACCCATTTTGAATATCTGGTCAAGCAGAAGGGGCACCCAATAGAATATGCCAGTTGGGAAAATGAAGCTGATATCCGGAAGCACAAAAAGGTTGTGTAGGAGCTCATGGACATGATTCCATGAATTTTTGTCCAGGGGAGTATGAGGCAGGAGCATCATCAACGAGCACGTGTGGTAGGACAACTCAACATCTGAGAATTGTTTCAAAATCTTAAAACGCTGGCAGTTACTGCGAATCTTTTGGAGATGATTGAAAAACTGAAGAAGATCAAACGCTTGGAAGCTAAATGATCATGAGTGGTCTGGGAGTTTCACTCCTAGTCTTGAATGTAACTGAACTTAGGTATAAATTAGGATTTCATTTTCAAGTAGACGAGTAGTCGGGGGGAACCTTAAGGACCCTCAGAGATAAATAGAGGTTTTGTACACCCAAATGAGGCTGCTGCGAGTTAGTAGGAATTTTTCTGAGTTGTTAGTTGGTGTTGATTATAACTGTAGACATTTATTTTTGAATGAATATAACAAAGGAAAATTGTTCCAATGCATAGTGTTGTTGTTGTTTTGTAATTACCTGTTATCGTTGTTTTCATGAATGAATGAATTTCATTACAAGTATATGAAGTTTTGAAATGTTTACATAAGTTCAATCATTTTATCTTTGTTGGGTCTATGCAAGGTGTGCACACAGCCCGCAAGGAGTGCGTTGACAGAGTATGTTTCAACTCATAAGCTTAGAAGAGATAGCGTAAAATTCCCTTTGCAAGGAGTGCAAAGTGACTGTTGCAAGGCGTGCACAGTCGCTCGCAAGAACCTAAACCTTGCGTGGGAATCTGTTGCAAGGAGAGAACAGATCTAAATTTCGACTAAGTATCAAAGTGACTCTTTAATAAGTCAAGAGATCAAAAGACGAGAAATATCAGGAGACATAGCACTTTTTAGAAGTGAAGATACAGTTCAAGGGACAAACTCGTAGGAGGAACAAAGGCCGAGGCCTTTGAATGCTTAGAAGATATTCTAAGTCGGAGGAAGTCACAATCTCAGGAGGAGGAGCGACAATGGTCGTTGGATCACAACTCATAGGACCAACAACCATCCGATTAAAGCAAGGTGCATGAGCCTTAGTGCTTTGCACACGCAGGAGAGTGAACTTGCCAAATTTTTGAAGTCTCGAAGTAATTTGGGACCATCCATCGTCAAGGAGGACAGGTGGCACGAGATCCACAACTTCAAAAGTTTGTGGATGAGGAGATGGTGAAATAGCAGAATTAGATCTTGACCATTGATCACAGAGAGATACGTGGTGACGGATCGTGGATTCCGGAGAAATCACTTCGAGAGTTTTCAGTTGAGAGTTGAAATTCCTGAAGCCTGGAGAGCCGAAGACCCAAAGTAAATGTCGACCGTCGGATCGTTTGAAGTAGACCTGAACTGTCAGATCCAGAGAATAGGTGGCATGAAGCTGTGGATTCCGAGTAAAGACCCGAAGTAAAAATCGATCGTAAATCCCCACCGTCCGATTCAAGAGGACATGTAGCAGAATCCTGTGTATTTCGAGGGAAGTAAAGTTTGAGATTTGAGAATTCTGAAGTCCGGAATTTTGAAATGACCACAACTGTTGATCTGGGAGGGGTAGATCTGAACTGTTGGTTCCCAAGAGGTAGATCTCGGTCTTCCATTTAGAAGCATCGTCAAGATCGCGATATCGACGGTCACCTCGCATTGCAGGGACGGGAGGTGCTCGGGCTTTACGAAGTCAAGGGCGGGCCACAATCGAGACCACAGTTTTGAAGAAAGGACACGTGGTGGCTTGAGGTGAATTGTGGGGTGAAAAGAAGTTTGGTTCCAAACCACCTTTGAGCGTGCCCGCAATCACGCATTTGCCTGAGGTCACTGCCTAAGGTCACATCTAAAGAGGTGCCAAAGGAAAAGGAGCTAGCACCAACTCTGATATTTTGCAAGAGAAAAGGAGAAGGTCACGGGGGTCACCAGACCTACGCCAGAAAGCTGAAAGGGCCTGTGTTTAGATACAAAATGAAACCATCAAGGTTTCAGAGAGCCAATTCGGCTCAGAATTGAAGATCCTTGACCGGGAGGTCGCATAGCCCTTAGGAGAGAAGGGGGTCTACATCATATAGGTAGATATTTCCAAAAATGACACCACACATCTAAAGACACTACATTGAATTATACTTCCTCAATGTAGTCTTGGAGATTGAAAAAATTATCTTGAATTTGGATTGGATATATCAATCCTTATTCTTAGTAAGCTAACCTGAGTTTAAAGGTTCAAAATGCACAACTCTTGCCACTTATGCTTCTTTACTACTTGTTGTAATATAAGGGATTACAATGCAATCTAGTTATCAATAGTGCAACAATAAACCATACTATACAATCTATATCTTACAAAGGCATACACACATAGATGGAGAAAAGAGGGAGAGAGAGAAGTAATTATAGAGCTAGTAGTAAGTAGACTTTATTGATCCTTAGTATTTCTCTTTCTCTCTCTCTCTCTCTCTCTAATTATAACTACAATAATTATAACTACCTCTATCAATCAACCCGACTAGTTGTTCAATTGACTTCACTACTTAGTTGATTCATACAAACAAAACTCTTAGTTGAGTCATCAACCTAGCCAACTAGTTGACTAAAACTCCTATAATACTACCATTTCTAAGATGAAATATTGTTCGCTAACATTATCAAAATCTATGGTCACAAGCTCCTTCTTGATCTAGATTGTAACAAAGAATAAATTTTCGTGCTTAATTGAAAAATCATTGGCATCAAGAAAATGCCTTCAATTACAAATTCAAGGGATAATTATTTCTCTCCTTGCCATGTCTATGTATACTTTCAAGGGTTCTTCTAATGGAGTCTCCAACTATCTTCTTTCAGATGTCTTCTCAACTTGTAATACTTACATAAAGTAATTTTCTTCCTTAATACATTGCTCTATCCTTCCATAAGTTATTTGGTTGAGAATGTGTTATACGAAACTGCCCCACTGAATGAATTCTTTGGCATGCAATCCTTAACAACAATCTTATTCCCTTGATTGGAAGTATTGTCAACAACAATGTTTGTCTTTCTCTAACTCTTTTTCACCTCTACTAATTTTTCCTTGTGATAAGAATCATTCAATAAGTAGATGGCATACATATTAATATTTTTTGAATTTAATAAACTAATTTTACAATTAGCACGATGAATAACTTTGCATAATTTCACATCACTATGATTAATATGAAATAATGGTTGAATTCTTGAACTTAGGTTGTGTCTACATATTGGTTTGACTTTAACACAAGTTCTCTAATTTTGTTAATGTTTCTCCTTCGAATGGTTTCTAGGATATAAATTTTCCTTGATAACAATTTTGAACTCATCCCACATTAGCATGATAGCATCGAGTGTTTATTTTCTCTCAAATAAATTTTCCCACCATAACAAAGCTTTTGCATACACGAATTTGTGAAGGAAACTTTGTCTTTATTTGTGTGTTGTTGCACCTCATAATAGGAATCAACTTGTTGGGATTCAAGTTGCATGCATCCATATGACCATCATAGGGTAGAATATTGACTTGGGTCTCCATATTAAGAGATCAAGATCACAAATTTGGCAGTGGCACTGAGGGAATGTTGCTTGGTTTCATATTGGAATGGATCACAACACTTCTTTGAAATACCCTTCATCAATGTTTTAATGATGATGTTCAAAAATTGTAACACATAAGAAAGATGGGTCATTTGTTTGTTCAAGTTCTCCATTTTTCCATTGAGATAGGCAATTCCTTCCCCGAGCTCTTAAATTCAACCTATATGCAATTTTTTTTTATCTCTTTATTCTTCATATGAGAGCGAGTATGCCTATAGAATTGGAACAACCACAACACAAATGATATTATATAATTAATCATGCAATCTTAATAAGAATATGACACAATTGATTAACTTAATATGAGTATGGCATTACTAATTATAGAGACCATGGGGGTGGGGTTTCGTTCACCTATATGTGCATGGGTGGTGCAATGCAAGCCTCACATATTCAACCACTACCTCTATGTGGTGCCATGGATACCTTAAGGAGTTAGTAAATCCCTCATATAAATTGAATCATGGTTGATGGTGAAAAACTCCTCATTCCTCACCATTAGATAAAACCCATTTGGGTAGCCTCAATTACAATGCCATTAGGTCTATAATCTAATGAAGGGAAGACCAAATAGATTATATATATATATATATATAATCTCTATCTCTCTCTCTCTCTCTCTCTCTCACACACTCTCTCTCTCTCTCTCTCTCACACACACACACACACACACACATAGTAAATCCCTCATATAAATTGAATCATGGTTGATGGTGAAAACTCCTCATTCCTCACCACAGATAAAACCCATTTTAGTAGACTCACCACATGCCATTAGGTCTATAATACAATGTACGCACACACACACACACACACACACACACACACACACACACACACACACACACACACACACACACACACACACACACACACACACACACACACACACACACAAATTTGAATAAGTGGATAGACACAGTTGTGTAGTTAGATTTGTCATGATTGTGTGACTTATGTCAGCAAACTATTGAGTTGTTGAATTGTGCATAGTATTCACTTTTGGTTAAACTTTGTCAACGTACTTGCCTAATTGGTTTTTTGAACACCACCATAGTTTGATCATCCTAGAAAATTAGAGGAAAGTGGGAGGCCTTAACAATAAAGGTACATATTTTGGGACATGTTCCTCAAGGTTAAAGTTCAATAATCACTTATTCAAGTACATCCCACATGGACTATGAAGTAAGTTCTGTTGCAAAAGATAAGATCATTTTTATCCTTTAGATAAAAAGAAAGGCGTATACCCTTAACTGTCAAAAATATATGGTACTTGTTTCTATGCGACTGAGATTTGACTCTTTTGGGGTTTCATAACCTTGTTGTCTAGGCTATCAAGTCTCTTTAAGAAAAAATGGGTGCTTTCGTCCCTAGCTGACGAAAAAACTATTAGAGTTAGGAATTTGGTCCATCTTGTTAAAAAATCTTCCTCTGTCTAGTTCTTTTCAATCACCTCTGTATACTACAAGTAAAAAGAAAGAATAAAGTCAAGTGACGTTGCTCAGTTGGGAATGAATTCTTTAAAAAATATTTACAAAGAAGAAAGTTAGGTGATAATAGCTGACGTTGTTGAAGATGACTACTTTTTTTCCAAGCTTTGTGAATGAAGAGGAAAACCAGAGAATGTTCAAAGAAGTTTCTAAGGATGAAATTCAGTTGGTTATGCATAATTTTCAAAAGAATAAGAACACTACGCTAGATGTGTGGCCTATCAAATTATTTTTGTTCTTTTATGAGATTTTGGAGGAAGACTTATTGAGGGAAATCAATGAATCTAGTGTTTTTGGAAGGATGCTAGCAACTTTAAACTTTAATTTCATAGTGTTGATTCTAAAGGATGATAGTCATATTTCTTTTGATCAATACATGCCCATATCCACATGCAATTGTATTTATAAAATTATTTCAAAAGTTATTGCTTTAAGATCCAGGAAGTTGTTATTGCAATTTGTCTTAAATGAGTAGTTTGGGTTTTTGTTATGCATGGAGATTCATAAGGATATAGGGGTATCCTAAGAGGGGATTCACTCAAAAAAAACAAATAAGTTTTCATCTCTGGTTATTAAATTAGATCTTTATAAAACTTATGACATGACATGTTGTTTGCATATGAGGACGATGTTGATACATCTAGGCTTTAATGTTCATTTTGTGATTGGGTAATGAGTTGTGTAACCTTTTTTTCATTTACCATATTAATTAGTGGGTCTACTTCAATATTCTCTAGTCCTGGTAGAGGGTTAAGGTAAGGGTTCCCACTATCCCCTCTTTTATTTCTAATTGTTTCTAAGGGCTTAAGAAAAGCAATTATTGAGGAAAAAATATATGGTTCTTTCAAAGGAATCAATATTTGCAGTAACACCTCTCTATCCCATCTTTTTGTTTGTTGATTATATATTACTATTTTGTAATGATTCAAGGAAATATTCCCTCAATCTTAGAAAGTTGTTACATATTTACTATAAAGCTACATGTATGTCGATCAATGTTCATAAGTCATCTGTATCCTTTTTCGACTTAGCTGAAAAGGAGATTAGGTATTTTACCTAGTTATTTCCTTTCCAAAGAATTGAGATTGAGAATGATTTGAAATATTTAGGTTTTTATCTTAAGCCAAATTCATATGGGAAAAATGATTGAAGTTGGCTTATTGCTCAGGTGGAAAAACAATTATACATTTGGTGTAGTCATTGACTATCTCAAGGAGGTAGACTCATTTGAGTGAAACATGTGCTTGAGGCAATTCTTGTATAGTGGATATCATTAGATTTCATTCCAAAGGGGGTTTTAGAAAAGATTAGGGAATTAACCTTCATATTCTTTCAATCTGGAAGTAAAGTGAAAAAGGGATTGTTTGGGTTACATCGAATTATATTACCATTCCAAAAGGCTAAGGGTTAATAACATTCACCCTTTTAGTAAGGCTTTGGCTGCAAAATGTGTTTGGAGGATGATTGAAGGAAAGGGTCTTTGGTGCCAAATCATAACTCAAAATTATATATTACCTGATTTGGTGGAAGAATGGATAAGGAATCTAGTTAAAAAAATAGAATAATGCTTATATTATTTGGAAAAACTGGTTTTATATTTTCCTTTAATTGGTCATTGTCTTATTTGGAGGGTTGGGAATGGGATGAGAGTGAAGATCCTCTCTGACCCTTGGGTTGGGAGTGGTGAGGGGTATATATTTTCTAATAGTTTGATTCAGAATTTCAATAGAAGTGGTTATCTTAAAAAAGTTGTCTATAAAAAAATAACTATTATATGGAGGCAAGAGTGGAAACCTACTACCATGATTGGGTTGGAAGGCAGAGATGTTATTGATTGGAGATATATATCATAATCTTAAGGTCTATTCATGTGAAGATTAAGGAAGAGGAGGATGAGTTCATATGGGGAAAACAATCTAGATAGAGGAGTACACACTCCAAAATTTGGATATCAGTGATTAAGTATTGCAACTGCGGTAGATGATATGGTCCGGTGGTGGAAATGTATTTAGAAGTTCAGTTTCCCCTTAAAATATTATATCTTTATGTGGTTATCCATAGAAAACAAGGTCCTCACATGGGATATATTGTAAAAAAGAGGCAATCATGGTCTGAGTTGTTGTATTTTGTGTAAGGAATGTGATGATTCCATTTTTCATTTGCTAATGTTTTTCCCTTTTTCAATCTAAGTGTGGAAGGAATTGGAAATGTGTACATGATTAATGGAGATATGGGGTGGTATTTCTATTGATGATGGTTTACAAAAGTGGTGTACAAATCTAGTTGTTAAGAAATATAAATCTTTTCCTTTGTTCGGTACTTGGGGAATATGGATGGTGTCAGTGTTTCATGGAAACCTACACACGAGACCTAGCTAAAGCATACACAATTTTTTTTTATTATCAATGTTAGATAATCCAAAAGACAAATATCATAGTTTAATAAGTTAGAGTAAAATGATTATTAATTTAGGATATTAAATTAATAATCTACAATATTTGATGGAGACATTTAGAAATAGAATATTGTTGTAAAAGATATGACTCTAGAAAGGTGTCATATCTTAAGCTCAAAATTAGGATTATAAGTTAAGATAGAATTTATTGTAAATGGACACTTGTTTATTTAATAAGTGATCCATAACTAGAGTTTGTTAGGACATTTAGCTTATATATAGCTCATTGCAAGAGTATTGTGTTGTTCGGATGTAAACTCTTGCAAAGTCTCTTATGTAATTTCTTTTCCTATTTAATAAAAGTGTGTGTCTAAGGACACTTTTTCCATCATTGTGGTATTAGAGCTCCAATAATGCTGCTGAACTGAAGAGGAAATTAGTTGATCAGAGGAAGAGATCCCAACGTTACAGGCCAAGGAAAAACGTCGGCGCATACTCTGTCAGTAAATTGGTCAGTTATTGTTTCAAATTTTTAAAAAAGGGAATTTTTTTTTTTTTTACTTTACTTCAACATTACAGATTTAAGTCATTGGACTCACAAGCTGATTTTACAAATTGCAAATCCTGAAAATTGACAAATTAGTCCCTGGCGAATAAATTTCTGGCAAAGTAATTCTTGAGCTAAACACTCACAGCCTCTCCAATCCACTGTTATATTAATTATCACTGTTATATTTTTAAAACTGTGATAAGCATATAAATTCAACTGTGATAAGCATCAACATGTAACATTTTGTTTGAAAGAACTTGAGCAATTCTGTTTTGGTTGAATCTGGTGTTAGAAGGGGTGAATTGGACGATTGGTTGAGGTCCCATCAATCATTGGGAATTTTTATTTGGACAATAAAACTTGGATCTAGGCTGAGTTATTTCTCTGTTGGGACGTGTCCTCTCATTGGATCGAGTTTCCTTGCTGAGCTAGACATATTTATCTTAGGTGGGCAACCAACTTCATAACTGAACTAAGATTTGGAATGATTCTGCAAGGAGGAGACACTTCTTTATGTAGAAATCGTGTTACAGTGAGACGTCGCTGGAGGATTTTGTGTGCGCGCGATCCAACTGTTGTAGAATTCCTGAACAGAAAGTTGCAGTCTTTCATGTTCCTGATTGTGCTTACTGGATAACATCAAGACCTTGGCAGAAAGGAACAATCCCTCACTGTGAAATAACAGATAGCTTCTCAAAACCGTATGCATAAATTCCTCTTAAAAGGTTTTCCTGAACCCCATGGAGTCAAAGGTTTCATTAACTTCCTCCCAGGTAAAATAAAGTTCTTCTCCTCCGAGGACACTTTTGCATGTTTTTTGTCATAGCTCTTGGCGTTGAAGTTATTTCCGGCTGGATCCACACCCGCCATTTTCAAGTTCTATCTTATTTTCGCACTGAGAAAACCTCGATCTTAAAATAGATGTTGAAGAGAAGATTCCCGTGATTAAAATAGCCAAAGATATTACAGGTCTGTGAGATTTCATGCGCCGTCTCATTAACGCTCGGATGTTAATTTTTTTTTATTGGCAACAAATATATAACAACCGGTGGAATAACTGACTGTGCCTCCAATATTCACTATCAGAAGATCTGAACGTTGAAGGTGCTCTTATCAAAGGCAATAGTGAAGTAATGCTGATAGTTTTATTTCCACATATGTTACTTGCTCTTTTCAAAGGCAATAGTGAAGTAACGTTATTTTTTTCTGCCAATCCAAAGACTTTGTAGGCAAAGGTTTACTTGCAGGTATATCAAAGGATACAACCATATCAAGTGATTGTATTTTTTTTGGAACAACAAATTTTTTTGTAACTCAAAGTCTTTTTACTTTGAGGGGGGGCAAAATTGCCAGAGTTTTGTAAAAGTGTAAAATTTTGAAAGTTCCTTGGAATTTGACTAGAGCCAAGTACAAAGCTCAGTCATTTTTTCCTTGTTTCAACGACTATACGAGGGTCAAGGTCAAGCCCCGATAGATCATCTTTAGTGTGATGCGTATGGTGTGTTTCTCATCTTGATATTTCTTTGCTTGATTTTTTTTTTGTGCGAAGATTCAACACTACAATGTCGAAGTTAATTAATTTGTTCTCTGACTCCAATAAACTTGAAGGCACAAAATCATACAAGACATGGAAACGTCTCATTGAAAGCACTCTCATTTACAATGAACTTTGGCGTGATATCTGTAATGAAGATACTAAGCCAACTAAGTCGACAGATGCAGCTACATTAGCAAAATGGGAAGTTAAAAATGCCAAAGCATTAGCACTTATTAAATCTTAAGTTAATGATGAGATGTATGTTCACATTGAAAATACTACTGATGCATGGTCTGCTTTGAAAGTTTTTAAAGATTTATTTGATACTCAACCTGAATCCAAGAAAGTTGATCTTCAATTAAATTTGCTTCAACAGAAATTGACTGAAGGAGGTGATGCACATGAATATATTTCCAGACTTAATAACATTAAGTAGGAAATTCTAAACGTTGGTTTTCAAGCAGTAGATGATAGTTTCATGACCACAATTTTAATCGCCGGATTGCCTTCTTCCTATACACATTTTTTAGAAACTTTACAAGTAACTGGCAAGTTAGATAAGCTTACATTTGATGAACTAAGTGAACTATTATCTCAACACAACAAAACTTTTGGAAAGAAAAAACAAGTTGGATAATATGTTTTTTTCACAGAAGCCAACACAAGTAAGTCTTCAAGTGACAGTTATAGTAGCAGAGGAAGAGGAAATTTTGTACAAGGTTGTGGTCGAAGCCAAAGTAGAGAAAACAATTTTCAAGGCAGAGGAAACAGTCAAGGCAGAGGCAATAGTCAAGGAAGAGGGTATTTTCAAGGCAGAGGAAACAGTCAAGGCAGAGGATATTTTCACGCAAGAGGAAATAGTCAAGGCAGAGGCTATTTTCAAGGAAATAGTCAAGGCAGAGGACAAACTCCACATAGAAATCAAAGCAGGGGCAGAGGAAAAAATTTCGACAAAGGGAGAGACTTTAGTCAAATTGTTTGTAGAAGATGTAACAAAGTTGGTCATTATGCAGAAGATTGTCACACTTCCATTGATAAAATTTCCAAGTTTCATCAAAACACAACACAATTTGCAAATGATTGAAATGATGATGATTCATAATATGTGTTTACCTCATCTTCAACATTACATCTTTCAACTGATTTTCAAAGTGATTATGAAGATGCTTGGATTTTAGATTCAGGAGCATCTCGACACATGACTTTCAAACATGATTTTTTTTGGAATTTTCAAGAATGACATCTTAACTCCGTCTTTCTTGCAGATCATACCCAACATATTCCTTATGGAAAAGGTATAGTTAAAGTATATTTACCTGATATTGGAGAAATAATGATTTCAAATGTATGGTATGTACCCACTTTTAAAAAGAATTTGTTATCTTTAGTCACGATTCGACAAGCAGGACATCAGGTGATTATGGAAGATGGCTTGGTTAAGATTAATTCAGTCAAACAAAATATGAAAACAGTGATGACATGTTATGAACATGGAAAACTGTTAGGGATGAAAGGAACAGTTATTCCAAGACATTCATACTTTGCAGGAACAGTAAGTACATGTATCTCCCCTATCATATTGTGGCATGTAAGATATGGACATCTCAACTTTGATAGTCTCTCTCAACTGCAAAAACAAGGGATGGTTAAGGGACTTCCCACTTTCAAAAAGGAAACTTCAAAATGTGAAGCATGAATTTATGGCAAACAGAGTCAAGAGAGTTTTTCAACAAGTTCATGGCGTGCAAATCGACGGTTGCAACTAGTTCATAGTGATGTTTGTGGACCCCTAGAAACTTCTTTCGGTGGTTGCAAATATTTTTTACTCTTTGTTGATGATTACAGTAGAATCACTTAGGTTTACTTTCTGAAGCAAAAGTCAGAAGTATTTGAAAAATTTAAGATTTTTCGACAACTTGTTGAAAACGAAGTTAAAGAAAAGATAGGCACTCTCAAGAAAGATAATGGCGGATAATTCACTTCTAAAGAATTCAACACTTATTGCATAGACAATGGGATACAAAGACATCTTACTAATTTCTACACTCCTCAGCAAAATGGAGTCGTAAAACGAATCAATCGCACTTTGTTAGGAATGACACGATCCATGTTAAGCTTTAAAAGGTTAAGTTCTACATATTGGGCAGAAGCAATCCATACAACTATCTACTTAAGGAACATATCTCCAACTGCTTCTTTGGACGGGATCACACCTTATGAAGCATGGTTTGGTTTCAAACCTCGAGTTAAACATCTTAGAGTTTTTGGATCAGTATGTTATGCCTTAGTTCCGAAAGAAAAACGAACTAAGCTTGACTCAAGAAGCTTGAAATGCACAATGATTGGGTATTCTGATGAGAAGAAAGGGCATTGAATTTTGTCCAATGGAAAATTTATTGTGAGCAGGGATGTAGTTTTTGATGAAACTGAAAGTAAGAGTGCTGAAGAAATAGAAGGTCTTCTTCAAAATTTAGAAACTAAAGGAAATCAAAGACAAAGAAAAGTCCCAAATCAACCAAATTCACATAATTGGTATGAACTTGATTTTCCTTCATTTGAAGATGATACATCCAATCCCGTTACTTCGACAACATCATTTGGGTCTTCCAACAGTTCATCTGACTTTGCTAGCAACAACAGTTCATTTGACAATGATTCTCCACCACCATAATCTTCAACTGATCGACGAACATCGGTGTACATTAATCCAATTTACAATAATGGTAATTTAGATCCCCAAACCAATGAACATCAACTACCAAAATGGGCAGTTCAACTTTTGAAAGATGTAAGGCCTAATGAGCAGAATAAAACAGGAACAAGGGGATCACACTATAATGAAGGGAATTTTGCCTTGGCAGCAAATGATTTTACTGAACCTTCTACATACAAAGAAGGAATAAAACATAAAGAATGGCAATAGGCTATGGCTGAGGAATATCAAGCAGTAATTCATAACAACACTTGGAAACTTGTTGATTGTCCTACCAGTGTTAAACCCATCGGATGCAAATGGGTTTACATAATTAAATACAACCAACATGGAAAAATTGACAAGTATAAAGCATGACTTGTGGCTAAAGGTTTTGCGCAGCAGGAAGGCATTGATTATGAGGAAACTTTTTCTCCTACCGCTAAATGGAATACCATCCGATTAACACTTGCATTTGCCACTCAGAAAGGTTGGAAAGTTCATCAAATGGATGTAAAAAGTGCTTTTCTCAACAGAGACTTACAGGAAGATGTATATATGAAACAACCACCAGGTTTTGAAATTGCAGGGCATGAACATAAAGTCTGCAAATTAATTAAGGCTTTATATGGGTTAAAGCAAGCTCCCCGAGCTTGGTATACCAAAATGGATGAATACCTTAGGAAGGTTGGTTTTCAACGAAGTGAATCTGATGATACTTTGTATATTCGTCAATAGGGTCCTTATCTGGTGATTCTTATTGTGTTTGTAGATGATTTGCTCATTACAGGAAACAATGATGATCATATTGAACAGGTGAAAAAGGAGTTACATGCAGGTTTTAAGATGATAGATTTGGGACTCCTTCACTACTATCTTGGCATTGAAGTATTCCAACGTCCACATCATATTTTCATTTCTCAGAGTAAATATGTAGCAGAAATTCTTCAGCGGTTTGGCATGCAGGATTGTAAACCATCTCTTACCCCTATGGAACAAAACTTGAAACTTTTAAAATTTGAAGGGGGGGAATTGGTAGACAACACTATTTATAGACATTTGATTGGCAGCTTGATTTATTTGACAAACACTCACCCAGATATATCTTATGCAGTCAGTATTCTTTCCTGTTTTATGCAACAACCACTGGAATGCAACCAAAAGAGTTCTTTGATATAACCAAGGAACAAAATATTTTGGTCTTCTTTACAAAAAGACTAAAAAAATTGTACTTGGTGGATTTTCAGATGCCGACTTTGCCGGAAGTATTGATGATCGAGAATCAACATCATGCTATTTAATGAACATGGGTTCAACAATAGTGTCATGGAATTGTAAGAAACAAGCTGCAGTTGCTACTTCTACAACAAAAGCAAAATACATCTTAGCATGGGAAGCAACATGTGAAATTGTTTGGTTACGTAGAATTTTACAGGACTTGGGCATTTCTCAAACAAAAGCTACATCATTATTCATCGACAACCAGTCAACCATTAATATTGCCAGGAATCCAGTTTTTCATTCAAAGACAAAGCACGTGGACACCAAGTATCATCATATCAGATCACTCATGTCAAAGGATGTCATCAAGCCAATTTATTGTCCTTCAGAAGATCAGATCTTTGACATTTTCACGAAACCTCTTGGCAGAATAAAATTTACTAAGTTCAGGGGTGAACTTGGTATTTGTTGTAATGTATCTTTGGATCATAGGGGGGGATGTTAGATAATCCAAAATACAAATATCATAGTTTAATAAGTTAGCATAAAATGATTATTAATTTAGGATATTAAATTAATAATCTAGAATATTTGATGGAGACATTTAGAAATAGAATATTGTTGTAAAAGATATGACTCTAGAAAGGTGTCGTATCTTAAGCTCAAAATTAGGATTATAAGTTAAGATAGAATTTATTGTAAATGGACACTTGTTTATTTAATAAGTGATCCATAACTAGAGTTTGTTAGGACATTTAGCTTCTATATAGCTCATTACAAGAGTATTGTGTTGTTTGGATGTAAACTCTTGCAAAGTCTCTTATGTAATTTATTTTCCTATTTAATAAAAGTGCGTGTCTGAGGAAACTTCTGCCATTAATCAAGAAAAGGAAGAGAGATACAATATGAAGAATGCGAATCAATGTATATTATGATTTGTTCAATGAGTGAGTGATATTCACTCATATAGGAAACAACATCCTATAATTAAGAAAAGCGAAGAAGCAGTGAGATGCAGTGATATTTTCTTAGGAATGCATGCATAATAGTGATGGTCTAAAATTAGAAAGTCTAAAATAGAACTAGTCAGTTAAATACCACTGAACTAGTGTGCCGAAAATAGAAATTTCTCCAACACCCCCCCTGAACATCACTATGGAGTACAAAATGAGTCTCGACTACTAGGCCATATTAGGTACTCATGTACAATGCAAATAATGGACATTGAATAAAAATGAGGAAAGAGGGAAAACCACATGGGAACCCCCCCCAAAAAAGACAATGCATCAAAAGAAGAAAAGACAATTGCTAGGCATCTGTGTTCTTCACTACAAGATGATCTAGAAAAGTTTGAAACTTATTCTCAGTGAAGGTCTTGGTGACTATGTCGACATTCTGTTCAGAGGAAGGAAAAAAATGCAAATCAATGATCCTTTCATGTACTAAATCTCTGATGAAATGCATGTGGAACTCAATGTGTTTGGTTCACTGTCGCTGTATTGGATCTCTGCAAAATCTCAGTGTACTCTAATTGTCACACCATATGATAGTCGGACAATGAAATTGGATACCAAGCTTGATAAGGAAGTGTTGAAGCCAAAGTGTCTGAGTGACATAGTTGACTACTCCTCTGTACTCTGTCTCTACGGAAGATAAAGAAATTGGCGATTGCTTCTTACTTGACCAGTAAATTCGGCTTGACCCAAAACTGAGAGAGTACTCGGACATGGACTTGCGATCTGTGCTATCACCAACCCAATATGAATTTGTGAAGCCTATGATATCTAATGCACAACAAAATGCATAGTGAATCCCATAACTCATGGTTCCCTGAACATATCTGAGGATGTGTTTGGAAGCCTTCTAGTGCAGATCATGGGGTTCCTGCATGTATTTGGAAACTTCTCCTACCGCATATGAGATATCTGGACGGGTGTGGGTGAGATACAAAATACTTGCCACCAAATGTCGATACAAAAGTGTTGTCCACTAATGGTGTACCCTTTCCATGCTCAAGTCTGATCCTAGATAAGAAGGGTGTAGGTGAAGACTTACAGTCTATCCCGTGGAATCTATCTAGAAGATCCCTGACATACTTAGATTGAGAAATTTTGATGCCGGAAGCATCCTCACTAATCTCAAGACCAAGAAAGAAGTGTAGTAGACCCATGTCCATCATAGAGAACCTGTCATGCAAAATATCTTTGACCAAAGCAATGGTTGAAGCAGAGTTACCAACGATCAAAAGATCATCAACATAGAGTACTAAAATCATCACAGAGTTAGTAGTACTCAAAATGTAAACATTGGAATCTGATTTACATCTAACAAAATCATGTGAAATCAAGTAAGAATCCCTCTTTGCATACCCTGATCTAGGTTCCTGCTTGAGGCCATAGAGAGACTTCTCCAGTCTGCATACTAAATATGAGTTCCAAATGAACCCCTTTGGTTGCTTGTGGATCACCTCGCTGACTTGTGGTTACTTTTTTTGGTTTGTGGTAGATTTATTTTCTTCTTGCGAGAAAAAATGATTGTGGGAAATTTTTTACCAAACTTTATCTAGAAAAATGGAAAAAATAGAGAGAACACAATTCCATTACAAATTGAAGAAGTAGCAAAAGAATTGTTGGAATTTGAATAGTGTAGAGAAACCACCACTATAGAGAAAAAAAACTTAAATATCACATCTACCCATAAAACCCACCACTTATAGAGCTAGTTGAAGGTCCATTTGTCACCACTAATGGAATTGTATCTCACAATAAAGGGATCTACAAATTAGTGAATATCGAATAATCGATTTCTGACATAGATATATCAAAAATTTCAACTATTAGATGTTATCGTCACACTAGTCATATAATTTGTTATGAAAAAATCAACATATCAACATCAACATAAACAAAACTTAGTTTATCTTTCTATGTATCAAGATGTCAGTTCAACTCATTTCCAAATCTACGCTAATAATCAAAATCTAGTAAGTCTCAATAAAATAACTATCATATAGTACCGAAGATGATCAACTTAGGGTGGATTGTACCCTTTTAAATGTGACAGTTTGTTCAAATATTTGGAGATCTTGCAATCAAGTTTTTTCAAGTAGTGCAACATCAATGAATAAAGTTCAAGTTGAAATAAAGACACACCATTCTCCTCACTATTCTTTTAGGACAAAGCATCTTGTTAAGGGGAGGACATGTATTGTAGATAGATATACTAATACATTACAACATAACAATAATAACAATACTAATACTACTAATAATTAAATCATCGAAGGACATGTTTGCTCATGCTCATAACCAATCAATGTGTACCTCTCTCTCTCTCTCTCTCTCTCTCTCTCTC
>SNQJ01S0077017.1:22403-34432 GCA_010110895.2 Picea sitchensis | reverse complement strand
CCCGTAGATCTGGGTGCTGATATCTCAGCTGTGGATTCATGCACGATCTTTAGTCTGTCAGTGCAAAATCAGATATAAGCAACGATAACTTAGGCTTAGTGATTTTTGTGGGTTTTTTCCTTGCTTTCTTTGTTGGCTTGCCACCGTGGGGTTAGACAAACAACACTCTTAAACATCAAGGCACGAATTTAACATCAATCATCATGCATGTTTTATTGAAAAACAAACCAACTAACCTATGTCATTTAGCCCATATTAAACTGTTGGACTAAGAAATTACTCTACCCTAGGGTTATTTGACCAAGATTAGACAGTTTGATCAAATTTTATTCACTAGCTAACCTATCAACTTGACTAAGATTAGATAATTTAGTTAAGATTATTCACTAATCCTATCAACATCAATTTAAAAGGGACTTGACCATGATTGAAAAGTATGGACCAAGTCATTTTTATTGCATGGGGCCTTTTATTTTTCTTTTATGCCCTCTTTTATTCCTTTCTCATTTTTTTTTTCTTTTCTTTTTTTCTTAAATCAATTTGCAGAATGAAACAATGTTTGCATCCTTCATTAGAATAAAGGAATAAATTTCCAGTCATCAGTTGATTCTATAAATTATAGGGTTATAACAGTGGATCCACCTAGGGATGGTACTCTCCTCATGAAGTGCCAAGAACCTGCTCTCTGATATCCTGAAAGATTTCTTTCAAAGTTCCTTCTGCTAATTGATTCGTTCTTATTTTGAAAAACTTAGTGGTACTGACCAATGTCTTAGGGCCTTCTCTTTGGGCTTCAAACATTTGACCAGTAGCACCGACACACAACTCAAAATAAAGGGAATGGTATGTACAATGGAAATGGATTGGTGATATCTCTATTGAGGCGGAAAGTAATGCTTCAACATCCTGCCATTTACAGGTCTGCTTGGTAGGTCTGATCCATCATTGCTATCTAGCAAGAAAGCATTATTTCCTCTGTAAGCCTGAATGGTGTAAGGGCCTTTCCATAGACTATCGAATTTCCCATGTTTACCCTTATCCTCATTTATGGAGTCCCATTTCAAAACTAAATCTTTTGTCGAATTGTCTTCTTTGGTCCTCTTGTCATGAATCTTTTTGATATTTTCTTGGATTAATTGGGTCTTGTTGTACACCTCCTCTCTGGATTGTTGCAAGTGAATCATTTGATTGATTCTTCTTTGAATATCATTGGGCTCTATTTGAGCCTCCTGCAATAGTTTCATAACTGGAACTCCCAGAGAAGGAGGAAAAACTACCTCAGTACCATAAACCAATTGGTATGGGGACATGCCAATTTCTCTTTTAGTGCTTAGTCTATCGGCCCAGAGTGAAAAAACTAGTTTATTATGCCATGGCTTCTTGTTTTCTTGTAATGTCTTCTTGAGGATATTCACCAGGGTTTTGTTGGAGGACTCAGCCAACCCATTTCCCTGAGGGTAGTAGGCAGTGGAGTGCCCAGAGTGATGTGATACTGGCTGCAAAACTCAATAATATTTTTGGATCTAAAGGCCACTGCATTGTCAGTTATAATTTTTCTAGGACAACCAAAACGAGATAAAATATTGTTTTCCAAGAATTTAATGATGACAGAGTCAGTAGCTTGCCTGCATGGTACCACTTCGATCCACTTTTTGAAGTAGTCTGTGGCAGTGAGGATCCATTTATGTTGACCAGAAGATGCAGGATGAATTTCACCAATAGAGTCCATGCCCCATTGTTGAAATGGGGTTTCGACTGATATGGGTTTCAGAGGCAAAGGCAAAAGCTTCCTTTTCCCTTAAAAAACCTGGCAGTTGTGGCATGCGATGACCTTTTGGAGTACATCAATGAACAATGTGGGCCAATAAAAATCAACTATGAGAATCTTATTTGATGTAGTCTTCCAGCTCAGATGACCACCACAATCCCCTACATGAAACTCCTGTAACACTTTATCAGATTCATATTTGAGCAGGCAATTAAGCAATATACCCCCAGGATCTTTCCAATAGAGATTACCTTCTAGAATACAGAATTTCAATGCCTTCAATTTCAAAAACCTAGCTTTAGTTTTAGTAAGACCAGGAGGAGCTTGTAAGTTGTGAAGGACAAAAATGAGGTCTGCGTACCAAGGGGAGTTCAGAAATACCTCTTTAACATTTGGAGTCACCTGCTCTTCCTGCTCATCAACTTCAACCAAGAAATTAATGTCTAAAGCATGGAAATTAGATTCGGCCATCAGCTTGGCCAAACCTTGACCTTTGATCAATTTAGTGGGTTTTATTTCTATGTTGTATTCTAGAATAATAACAATCCACTTTCCTCTCCTCCCATATGGATTATCTTGAGTCAAGATATCCTTCACCACAACATTAGGGACATAGGCAATTGTGTGAGAATGGAGAATATGGACTCTGAAGTCTTTTATGGCCTTCACAAGGGAAAAGGCTTGTTTCTCCATTATATTATAATTAAGTGTCATGTCTCTCAAGGATTTGCTGAAAAAATCTATGGGTTGTTCATACCCTTCGTTGTTTTTCTGCAATAGTACAACAACAATGGTGTGCTCAGATGCAAAAGAGAAAAGGTAAAAATATTTGGTGTAGTTTGGGCTGATAAAAAATGGAGCTTGGGTGAGTGCGTGCTTTACCTGTTCGAATGACTGTTCGAATGAATGAATGAGGTTCCATTTTATTTTGGTATCCTTTTTCAACATGTTGGTGATATTCCTGAGAAGTTCGACCAAGTTAGGTATGAATGTTCTCAAGAAATTTATTTTACCGATAAACGACTGTAACTCTTTGATGTTCCTGGGATGATCTATTTTCAATATGGATTCTATTCTACTGGGGTCTATTTTAATTCTGTCTTTAGATATTATATGCTCCAACAACTTGCCCTCTTCTAAACCAAAAAGACTCTTCTTTGGATTTAATGAGATCCTAAATTTTCTGCACTTCTCAAAAACTCGTTTGAGTGTTGTAAGTGTTCATCGTCGGATTTAGAGTAGACTGTCACATCGTCCAAATATATGACTATAAACCTTCCCAATTCATCCATGAAAGCAATGTCCATTTCTCTCTGAAAGGTGGTGCCAACATTCATCAGACCAAAGATCATCTTCACGTACATGAAGGTTCCCCAAGGTGTGGTAAAAGTTGTCTTCTCCTGATCGTTTGGATGGACAAGAACCTAGTTATAGCCTGAGAAGCAATCTAGTAAAGAAATTATGCTGGCCCCAACTACCTTTTGTAATATATGGTCCATTTTGGTCAAGGGGTAATTTTCCTTTAGAGAGACCTTGTTCAGATTTCGGAAATCAATGCAAAGTCTGATTTCGCCAGTTTTCTTTCTGGTAGGAACCATATTAGAAACCCATTTGGAAAATCTTAAAGGAACTATGATTTTGGCATCGTACATATTTTTGATCTCTTTCTGTATTAGGGGAAGTAACTTGCGATTGATTCTCCTAAGTTTATGTCTGAAAGGTTTATGTTCTTCTTTTATTGGGATCTTATGCTGTATGATGCTTGTATTGTAAGATTTTAAATCCTCGTAACCCCAAGTGAAAACGTCTATATATTCTTTGAACAATTTGATGTATTTGCATTTTTGCTCAGGGGGCAGTGATTTAGAGAGTTTCACAATCTTGGGTTCCTCTTTTGTTCCTATGTTGCAGTCTTCGACCTCTTTACCACTAGCTTCAATTTTAGGTTTTTTCGCAACGTCATTAAAATCAAATAAGTCTTCTAAAGGGACTAAACCTCTAGGAAACACATTATTTTTTAAATGCAGAATGCCATAATCTTCTTCGTTTTCATTCAACTCATCTGACTCTACATTATTTTCTTTCATTTGATCTGAATCTACATTATTTAAACTATCCTTTTCAAAAGAAGATATATTTACATTATGATCATCATTCTCTAAATCTATATTTGTACATTCAAATTCATTCTTACCCTGTAAGAAGTCTTCAATCTGGTTGTCGTTCCCAAATACCTGCCAATATCTGATATTATCAGGAACCGTTGGTCTACACTTCACCTCCATAGTGTATTTGTGAGTGGTTCTGAAAGGTATTTTGCAGGTAGTCGCTGATGTGGCCAATCCGTCTACTAATATTTTATGTCCCCGAGGCATTGCCTGCAAATCGACCTCATTAAAACGTTGAAGGGAATCCAAAACAACATTCCTATAAGCTCTTAGTATAGGATGTTTAGCTGCATACTCACCTTTAATTTACCTAATGACCAGTTTAGAGTCACCTCTTACCATTATTTTTTTGGCGCCAACCTTCTTTAGCAGTTTTAGGCCGAGCATCAAATCTTCGTACTTAGCTATGTTGTTAGTGCACTGGAAATTTAGTTTGTAAGAGTGGTTCTATGAATACTTCGACCTGTGATTATGTAACCAAACTCTAGCTCCAGATCCTTCCTTGCTAATGGCCCCATCGAAGTCCATGCTCCAAAAGTCTGTTGGGTTCTTCCTCTTCTGGGATTTCAATATCTCTTACCTCAGTGACTTCTTCATTTTTTCTTGGATCAGGTGCATCTTCCTCTAGTTGAGAAATTTGTTCTTCCAGATTCCTGTCATTGTACAGAATAAAGGAGTCGAGATCAGAGTGTGCATAATATAATGGGTAGTTGTGTGGTTTTTCCTGACTACTAACCATGTACTTCATCAGTGTCTCTCTGTACAATCTTCTCTGTTGTCCAAAAACTGGGATTGTGGCGTAAGACATATTTAACTGCAAAGTGCCTTTCAATTTGCCCCCCCAAGACCTGGATAGTAACATCTTGTATTTAGGGGGAATGTCTACGACCACGACATCCATCACCATGCTCTTTGATGGAATTTGAACCAAAGTGATGCACAAATTTTTAATTAGCCCAATACACTTGACTTTGCTAGAGTCAAAAGAATGCAAGTCTTTATAAGGTCTGGTGATTTCGAGTCCCAACTTCTCCATCACTGCTTTGGGCATCAGGTTATGAGAGGCCCCCAAATCTAGCATGGTGTTGTGTAGTATCAAATAATGGACATTCAAGCTAATGTAGAAAGGGGGAACGACACCGTTATCAGTCTGACCATCGACCTCTGGACCAAAAGGGAGCTCGGGTTGATCATCAGCGAGGTTCACAATATCCGTATAATTTGTTGATCCAACATTTAAGGCCTTTGTACCTATCTTTGGTTCAATAGCTAATTCTTTGATCACCTATGACCTGTAGGCGTTCTTGCTCATAAGTTCGAATAGGGGAATGGGAATTTTCAATTTAGCTAGTTTACCTTCAAGGCTAAAAACGATTGAAGTTTTACTTAGACTCTGCATTTATGTTTTGTCAACCGTAGTCTTCTAAGCAGAAGAACTTGGTTGACTAGATGATGAAACCTCAGTTTGATTTGATCTTTGTAAAATCAAAGGGTTCCTTCTGGCAGAAGATTCATCATTACTCCTCTTGGATACTTTCTTGGAAGAATCTTTCGAGATTTTTCTTGATCTCAATTGTTTTCTTCTTTTCAACAACCTTTTTTGTATCAACATTCTTTTTTGTTTCATCTGCCTTCTTTGGAGGATTTTCATCCAACTTTTTACTTCTGATGTTATACTGCCTGTGAACCTCCATGATAGCATTTTCAAAATCTTGCTGATCTATTTCCTCTGCTTTGACATTTACCTCTGTTTGCGAAAGGAGGAAAATCTT
Organism: Picea sitchensis; assembly: GCA_010110895.2. NCBI lineage: Eukaryota > Viridiplantae > Streptophyta > Pinopsida > Pinales > Pinaceae > Picea > Picea sitchensis. The sequence continues at coordinate 28,724 of SNQJ01S0077017.1, read as the reverse complement.
GTGCTCTTCTTGGGTAAGAAAAATGGATTCGTGGTCGTGATCGTGATCGCCCATGAGGTTTATATGGGTGTCATCAAACTCCTCGATTACTTCCTCCCCTTCATCGACATAATTCTCTTGGAGAGGTGGTCTGACCTGTTGATCGGGACCCCTCTGGTCTCTTTGATCTATTGGATCTCTCTGCCGGATCTAGGGTAGATTTCTTCTGAAGTTTGGGTTTCTAATTGGAGGTGCAGCTTGGTTCTCCCTGGGTGGATTTCTATCAGCTATAGTGAGTCTCTCCATCATCTTCTCCATGGTTCTAAATATGGAATCTAGTTTAGCGTCTGAAGAAGAAGTGGAGGGCTCCTCTTTAATCGTGACCCTTCTTTCGGTTCGCTGCCTAGCTCGTTTGGATAAAATATTTTCTTCTACGCTTACCGCACTTTTCTGCATGTCTTCTAGGGTGGTGGCGTTTCTTTCCCTTAACTGATATGACATGTCAGTGCCAAAACCATCAGGGAATTTTATCAATGCCAAACCCTGAGGTGGTTTGATATCTGCTGGAATAGCATTGTATAGATTATTGAAATGAGTGCAGTAATCTTGCACTATCTCTCCTTGATTCCTTCTGATATTTTCGTAATCTTACAAGATCTGGAGAGGATTTTTCTTCACTTCCCACCTATCAAGAAAAAATTGATGAAAAACAACGATATCATTTATGGTAGCAGGGCATAAAGATTTGAACCACTTTTTCACTTCTCCAGTCATACTATGTGCAAAGAGTCTCATCTGAACATCAACTTCATCTTCCTCTTGCAAGTCAAAATAATTGTTCATTTTGTCAACATGTTGTTGTGCGTTTAAAGGTCCAGATCCATCGAATTGAGGAAGTCTAGTATGATAGTCCTAAGGCATAGCATGCAAAGGTGTTTCCAACACCAAGGGGGCATATCTTGTTTCCATAGATGGTGGGGGAGGCTTAACAACAACTTGTGTGATTAGAGGAGAAGTAACTGAAGATGTGGAAGATGTGGGACTGATCGACAAAAGTTGTGGCGACAGTCAAGGTAGGAAATTCAATCGACTGCTGAGGGCAATCTTTGATCTTGGGCAAAGGTCTCTCGTTAGTACGGGGTTGTAGGATGGATTGATCTAGGACTGTATCCCTTAGAAAGATGCCTGATTTAGTTCTAAAAAGGCTTTGCTCAAAGAGAAGGTCAAAATCAAGATCTTGTATATCAACGAGCTCCTTAGGGAGAGAAAAAGACCTATGGAGAGGATTATGATTCTCAAAACCTTCCGCAATGTTTTTCTTTTTGAGTAATTTTTTCGGGTTGTCTACTGCTATCGCAGTTTCTGGGTCAGGATGGGATCTAGTGTAGGTTCTTTTGGGAGCCAATTTTTTTAAATTTTTTTAGGTTTTTTAAGCTAATTATATGCAAACTTTAACAACCTCTGAACATTGGTTTTTTTTTATATGGATTTAGCTTTTATGATTTGTTCAGAAAAAAGTTTTCCTTGTCTAGGGAAAGAAAGAAAAGGTGTAGAAAGTTTGTTCTTGTTCCCCAGTGGAGTCGCCACTATGTTATTGCCCTGTAAATTCTTCAGAGGTTGTTAAGAGGTAGAAATAATTTATCAGAGGTAACCTTATCCAACCACTTTGAAACTAGGATCTAGCCCTTCTAGTTTCAGAGAGGGATCTCTCTATAAGATTTATCTTTGTTTCAGGTTTTAGATTTTAGGCTAGTTAAATGCATAGACACTGTCGTTTGTTTTTTATAAAGATGGCTGAAATATAAATCACGCATCCATTGGGCTATGGGGTCTGTATTATAAAACTCGAGATCAAAGAACAAATTTTTAAAGGATACTCTCACAGGGCAAGATAATGAAAGCTACTGGATTCTTTAGGAATAAAAAGATGGATAGCAGAAAGATGAGATAAACACTAAGAGTAAAGAAGAATTTAATAATTTCTTTATCGTATTGTTAGAAGACAAACAGTAAGATATTTTAAAAGTCGTAAACATAGTATATGAAATAAGTTCTGCTACTTGACTCCTTCTAAATGATCAAAGAAGAAAATATATGTGATTACGAAGACAGAAAAACCATTATCAATTAAAAGAACACATCACCAATAGTTAACACACATGAATCCTGTGAAAATATCTCTTTTATTACTGGTAGATCCCTTGATAAATATTACAACGCTTCAACTTGCTTGGGCGTGAGATCAACCCTCAATACATCGAAGCTTGAAGTATTTATAATCAAAAGTTACAATGATCTCGTCATAAATGATCAGGTCGTGGAAGATGCTAAATCTAACCAACTAAATAACGAAATACAAAAATATAACAACTGCTGATGATGTGTCGAAACTTCATGTTGATTTTCTGGGACGACCATGGGTGAGTCATTCACATGAATTTGGATGCTGCGCATGATGACTTAGATGATACACGTCATCTATCATTTGATTAAGTTGCACAGCTCCTCTCACCTTTGTTGACTGGGTGTGGTGACTTTGAGAATTCTCCGGTAGATCTCATCCACTTCTATATACTTGGAAAATGTTGGCTTGATAGTAAAAGTATACTTGATCTCGTGTTGTATGCTGAGGTCTAGATGCAAAGTCTCTAAGAACACCTTGCCTGTAATACTGCCTTGTATTCCCGAGAACTTGGAACTGTCCTGCAAACCATGGAAATCTTATGCTTATAGTCAGATAAGGTCATTAGCTTATCGTTCAAAACCAACCAACCGGGAAAACATTTCTTCTGCAAGGCTTCAATTTTGCTGAAAAATTTCTGAACTCCGACGTCCATGTTCTGGAATTTCTCCTCCAGCTGCAGCATCAACCCCCTTTTGGTCAAAATTCTCTTGACTTCGAGGATGGTTTCGGTCCTGTCTTCTATTTGCAGGCCTTCTATCTCTTCTTTGGTCTTTGAATTTATATATCAAATGATTTCGTTTGCTTCAGTGGGCATATCCCCCAGCTCTCTTTTTATCTTATCAATGGCCTGTCTGCTCCTCAAAACTATTTCATTTTGTTCAAACATGATTTGCACCATAAGCAAAATCTCATTTATGGACTCGGAGATATCCATCCAAATTTTCTCCTTAGCTTCAACAAGTGTTTTGCCCGCCACTGTTTTCTTTTGCATCTGTTGTAGTTCCTGTTTGAGTTTTTCCGTTGTTTGCTTTTCGATGTGGAAACTTGTCTGGTAAGAGTTCTTGAGCTCTTGAAGACTCTCAAACTCCCTTTTCAATCCGCTAATTTCTGTTTCCTATAAGTTCATTTCCTCCATGGACTTTGATAGTTCTACTATCCTTTCCAGAGTCGACAGTGGAGCGTCTGACGAAATTTCTGCTGAGGAGGTTGCTGCTACAGTTGCGGTACTAACTCCTCCAAGTGGAACCACACTCAATGGAATTAATTCCATGGGTGTTTATTGTTCTTTCTCTTTCACCAGTCGTTCCAGTTTTTCTTCCATCTCTTTTAATTGTGCATTATGTTCCATGATCAACTTGAGCATTTCATCCTTTTCACCTTCCATTTCGACTATCTCCTTTTCTTGTGAGTCTTCTGTAGGTGGTAGTTTCAATTCCTTTCTCAGGGATGCTATGTCAGTATGCTTCTTCTTGACCATCTCCTCTGCCACTTTTACGTTTGATGGGTCATATCCAATCTTGAGCACCAACTCTTCCAAAGATTTAATCCTGTTGTCTTTAAAAAAAGATGATATCTTCTCCAGCTTTAAGTGTGTCTGAACATTGTTTAGAGAAGCTTGTAATTTAGCAGCAGTAGTAGAAACATTTTCCAAAATGTAGAATACCATTTCCTTAGTCTGTCGATGTAGGTCCATTTGATCAGCTGGGTGTACATCTTTGGTGTTGAATTCAAATTTTTCTCTCTTGTAATCAGTGATGACCTTAGGATCGAGCACTTGTGCTTGTAATAAAGACATATGCATACTGAATTTCTATGTATCAAACATAGACAAAAGTTTGTGCTGTGTCGTGGACGTTTGCTTCAAGAAATGAGCATAGGTGCTTCTTGTCAACATCTAATTCTTCTTTTTTATCATATCATATTTCTCGAAAACACTCAATTTTGCACTTGGCGGATTGACCAATGAAATATTAGTCTACTTCTTGGATGAAGAAGTAGACATGATCTATTGATTGCTTGATATAAGAGGTGATTCATCATCCTTCATAACTATGATGGGCGATGTTTCCTTTTCACCAGTCGACTCAGCCGTATGACTGGTTTTTTTCTTTTTGTTGTATATCCGAAACTCCTCAGCTGAGACTTCGGTAACAGGAGAAGAAGTATCCTTTCTGGGTCTTTTCTCTTTAGGGATCTGTGATGTATTTGTTTGAGAGATAAAAATTTGAGGAGACTCCATCTCTACCTCTTCCAGAGTGTTCGCCTCCCACTCCGTTTGATTCACAAATTTCTCTACCTCCAGCTTGGGTGCATGAACATACATGATATTTTTGTTCTTCACTCCCATCTATGTAATGGTTCTCCACGGATCATAGTGCCACATGAATCTTGTGTCAAAATTCATTTCCCTCAAAATTTTATCTACCTCTTCCCCAACATCTCGGCTATTGCAGATAAAGGACTCTATCTGCCCCTTGATCCTCAACTGTTATTTCTTCTTCAGAGACATGAAGTGTATGTCATCAAAATTTATCATTTGTCTTATATACTCAAGAGCAAATATCCTCACAGGAAAATACTTAGGCATCTTAAATGGAGTTATCTCACACCTGTATACTCTGATTTCTGTGTAGTTCTGATACAGGTACCAATCTCCCATTTTTGCGAGGTCCGAGAGGTGTACAATTCTCTGGATATCTTCATTTATCCTGGGCTCAGGCCTACCACTGAGCATGCTCACCACAGAATGGTAGAACTAATCGATGAACTATTTTAAGTTGAACTCTGTTGAGTTCCTTCTGAGTAATGAGGTCCAAGATGTTACTGCCTGTGGTTTGCCGTCCTTGTCCATTTTCTGCATCAAGAAGGAGAACCTTTCTGCCTGAAAGAAGATGAACATGTAAGATAGTATCGAGGAATACTAGAACATGCCCTCTGTGGTGAATCTTGAAAGCTTATCATGGATGTTATCTTCCAGGAAAGTGTTGTAGTCGAGCTGGATGGTTGCCTTTTCCTCAGCTGAAAAAATTGATAGGAAACACAATATAGGTTCGTCTACCCATTCGTCCGAAAAATAGCCAAGTAGAGAACAGAGTGATGAAATCACTTGGTTTCCCCTTTCTAAGAACAGTGAAGAAAGGTATGGGGGGTTTGTCTTGGAGAGTTGGGCATCCTGAGGGAGGAGAAGCTAAAAAATTTGGGCTCTTTGGGGAAAAGACAGATTTTGGTACAACTCTGTTAGGATTTCAAGGTTGAAAGGGGAGGTAGATTCGACTCTAGATATCTGTAGCATCTGATCAATGGCGTCTGGCATGATAGAGAAAAGAGTTTCTCCAGACAAAGAAACTATGGTTCTCTGGTTAGGGAGGTAACGAGCTTGACATTTTCGAGCGAATTCAGGGAAGTGGTGGACTTGGGGAAACAAATAAAGAGGAAGGTTGGACTCCCAGAGCCCAATTTCATCGCTTTGGTCTATGAATGTGTCCTTAAACCATGAATGTAACTCTATGAAATAAAATTCACACCTTGTCTCTGAGATTAAGTAATCCTTGTCAGCTAATGGGATCCTGTCGTGGTCGACAAGAGGTGGGAGGAACGGATTTTCCTCGGCTTCTGCTCTTTTAGACTTTGGCGTCATCACTGCGAAAATACCTGCAATTTAAACACAAAACGTTAGCAGGTAATGGCTGTGGTTGGATCAATGACTGGATCAATGAAGTGGAAGGAATTGTCTGGTGTGCAGAGAGAGTGAGCGGTGTGTAAATGGCGGAAAAAAGGATAGTTTTGAGTGAACGGATATCCATTTGAGCACGGGTGATAGGTCTGCATGCTAACGGATATATTAGCATATAGTAAATGGCCAACAGGTTGTTTGAAGTGTGAGATGGCAGGTAAAGGACAGATGGAAGGTACGACAGGGTGACGTGGGGGACGCTAATTGGGGAAAAAGTAAGTGTGAGGTGACTTGTAACGGGTGCCTAGAGGGAGTGAGCTAACAGAGTTATGAGATGATACATGTAGGGGAGGTAATGGAGTGTGATGTCACTAGGCGACGACGATATGTTAGACGGGTGGTAAATGGTAAATGGTTTTGGAGTGCGGGAGTTCTGGTGCAATCAGTCCATGCCACGCTAGGGTGGGACCGCCTATAGAAACCA